>VZRR01005974.1:230097-260448 GCA_013398015.1 Oreocharis arfaki
ACCAGTGAATCTTCCCTCCATTCCCAGAATGGTTTTGAATGTTGGGATGCCCTGCAGGGGCAGATCCAAGCCAAAAGTTTAATTAACATACAGTTAACAGCGAGTGTTCATATTTTATGGGTTATTCTCTTGTAACCATTGATGTGCACAGGTACTGATGATAGTGCCCTTCAGGGAATGTGCTCTGAGGATTGTGCATACTTTCATCAGTCTCCTCGAAGTGAATGACAAGAAAAAAATAGATGTAAGTAATAAAAAGCGCTTCAAAGGGGAGTTTGGCTCTGACCCAGAAGAGAAGCCCCCCAACCTGAAAAGACCTGAAGATTATGAAGCCGTCTTTGCTGGCAACATTGATGACCACTTCAGAATTGGTAAGGACCTACTGAACAGATGATTTTTAGCTTGTACAGAACTGCTAAGTAACAAATTTTTCCCAAATGCCTAGGAGCTATTAGGGCTAGAAGTTCTGGTGAAGAGTCTAGACTGTGTGGTATTCCTACTGTTTTTGCACTGGCTACTTGGATTTTTCTGCAAATCTTTCTTGCCTTGCCAGAACTTAAAAAGAAAGAGAAAATAGAAAAGAAATTATTTTCACATCAAGTTCAGAATCATTTAAAATGCAATGACAACTTTATTCTAGCAGGACTGCCCACACCTCATTTTCAAGATAGCCTTGATTATGCAGCAAAGTCTTTTCATGTTACAAAAAAAAAAATCTTTTGGGTTTAATTAACCTGTTCACAATGTCTCTTGTAATGGTTGGAACAAAATTAAAGCTCAATAATGAGCAAAGCAGTTTTCTGCTGTGCTTCCCATGGTTTTCATGAAAGCAAAAGGGTAGCCAGCAAGTAGGAGTGTTGGACAAGCAAAAAATTTGAGACTGTTTCATAATATTATAATCTTATGCCGTTTAGTAACTCAGTATGCAGAGAACTAGCTAGTGGCTTGGTTCCTGGAGCTGCCAAGATGAGAAGGCAGTTTTTCTAACTTAGCTTGACAGATCAGAGGCTTTTGAAATACTTCACCTTGGAAGATAAATTGGCACCCCAAGAAATGTAATGATACAGTGGAAGATGTGAGCAGGTCGCACTAAGTCTTTCTTCCTTCCCCAGTGAATATCTCTCAGGCTGAGAGCATCTTACTTTCAGTAGCATAATAATTTTCCTTTCAGTCCTCTCCCATACCACACTCTGCTTGTTCCACTTACTAAGTGTTAAGAAATGATTGGAGAAACTTTCAGTGCTGTTAACTTGCAGAAGCAAATTATAGAAGCAGAATAATTTCTCTTTCTTACTGTGCTGCACACCGTGTTACTTCTGCACAAAAATCTAATTTAAAGCACATTTGTTATGCCTTACTGAAACCACCACTCTTTCACATTTTTAAACAGAAAAAATACTTGATGTTTCTAAACTGTGTTATATGCTGTGACAAGTGATATCTTCTTCCTGGAAATTTAACCAATTTAACCTTTGTTTTTTTCTTTCTTTTTCCATCTTTATCACTGGGTTGAAATAGGCAGCAAGAGGGGTCCCTACTGCTGTCTCTAAATTTCTTGGAAGGGCCTTCAGCTGTACCCATGATATCTGCCTTCACATGGACAGGGAGAGAAGTTGGAAAGACTTTGTTGGGCAGATTGAAGGGGGTGGTTTGAATGTGGTCTGGACTAGCTGGATTTTAAAGACCAGAAAACTGTGGGTTCTAGAAATACTGCCATATAATTATGATAAAAACTCCTTTGAGTCCTTCCCTTCCCTGTCTATAACATGAGAGATGATGCATGAGCTGGTTCAGAATGTAGCCTGCAAAACGTGGTGTGAGAAGCAGTGGAGGTGCAAGACTTTGGTCACTGTAATAGGAAGAACCTTGTCCTTGGTGGTTTAGTAGCAAATCTTTCAGCCCTGTGAATAAAGGCAGTTGATAGTTGAGAGGTCCACACCAAATCTTTCATGACAGATTAAACTAACAGTTACTATAATACCTAAAAGCTGAGATCAAAGTTCAGGATTTAGGGAGAAAGGAGTAGTAAATACTTTCTGCTTTTTTTTCCTTAAGTTGTTCAGTCTCCTCATCCCCTGTTTAGCAGAAAATCACGAACAATATGTGTCAGTTAAAAAATTTTGTTCAGATTATGAAAAATCTTTTAAAAAGTAATACAGAAGTGCTTTGCCAGACTTCATGAAAATCTTCCAAATGCTTGTCAAATGGGGGTAGGGGGGGTAAGCACTTTTTGGGGAGAGTTTCAGACAGATTAGTTGTGTCCAGCTGTAATCATCAGTGTGGAGAGAGGAAATGGGGGGAAATTACTGTTCCAGAGCCTGCTGGAAGAATGTGGTTGATAATTGGTGTTAACTGAGACATTGCTCTTGGTGTTGTTGGACAGGGGTTGCGATTCTGCAGAAGAGCATGAGACTCTATGCACCCTTCTACTCCTCAGACATCATCATTGCCTCTCCCCTGGGCATCAGGACCGTCATTGGCGCAGAGGGGGAGAAGAAGAGAGACTTCGATTTTCTGTCATCAATAGAAATCCTCATAATTGATCAAGCAGACATTTACCTCATGCAGAACTGGGAGCACGTTCTGGTGCGTTTTCCATAGATATATTCATTGTTGTGCTGTGTCTTGCTGGTCTGATGTTACTCAGTTTTGGCAGTGAGAGCAATATTGCTGGTTTTTACTGACTTGATTCTAGGCATGGATGTTAGTCTTTTCCTCCCTCCACCCTGATATTTTCCTTATACTAAGAATATTCTTTCTACAGATTTTGGTAGTATTCAGGACATGTTCTCACTAAAACTTCTTTTGATGCTTTAGTAGTATATTTCATCAGAGGTATTTTTTTGACAGTTTTAATTATCTTGCAGCATGAGATAATGATGATTCCTTTAATCACGTCTGGGATAAATTATGCCAACTGTCCGACTGCCCAGTGTCTCAGATTGCAGCCATGTGAGGAATCTGTACATCCTAATTCAGGTTCCCCCAGAAAGCAAGAGGAGCTGGTGCATGTCTCCACTGACAGAGATACTAAGCATTAATCATGTCCAGAGATAAACAGCGTGAAGAGTTTCCTGTACATTTAATGAAAATAGAGCTCTTGGGTTGTGGCTAGTCTGCAGCAGTACCCCTGCTTTTTGTCTTTTGGTTAATAGAAGTTTCCAGGATTGAAATGGTAAGGTTTTCTTTTCCACATAAAAACACCTCTGAGGTGTCTGGACCAGATATTTTGTCTACATGATGTCACTACGCATTTTGGATGAGTCCAGAAGATCTTCTTTCCTCAGGAGTCCCAGAAAGGGCACATGAGCCTACACAATATCCAAGGAATGAGTCTTGGAGCCTGTTTCCTGTTTTTCCCTTTAGGTGAAACTGCCTGCCAAGTGGTGGCGGGGATGCCAGTCCTAGGCATCATTCCCTGAGGGCAAATTGTGGTGAATTTCTTTAAGCTCTCTCTGAATGTGATGAGAGCTGAGCTGTGCTTGGGCTTCTTTTAGCTCAGAAACCTTGGGCCCATTGACTTTAATACAAGCAAATCCATTATACTTTCCCCAGGAGAAGATTGGAAGGAAAGGTTACTGTTCTAGTGACTAAAGAGATGGTAGCATTCAGTTCTGTGGTAGGAAATCAAGTAAATTGCTCTTGCTGTGGTCAATAAATTCCAGACAGTGGTGTCTTGGGAGATGCTGCTTGTTTATATTCTGTGCTGCCTTGCTGGTCCCTGCCCTCTTCCCCACTGCAGCTGAGGCTTTTGCTGGCAATCAGGAATGTCAGCAGTGATGTGTCTCCATCTGTCTGTGCAGCACCTGATGAAGAGCATTAACCTGCTGCCTCTGGATTCCCACGGCGTGGACTTCTCCCGAGTGCGGATGCTGAATCTCAACAACTGGTCCAAGTACTACCGGCAGACGCTGCTGTTCAGCGCTCTGCAGGACCCCCAGATTAACTCTGTCTTCAACAAACACTGCTTCAATTACGTTGGGCAGGTGAGTTCACAGAGGAGCTGGAATGCTGGTATGGAAGGGAGGGGGAGAGGAACACAAAACCCAACGTGCAGAAAAATTCTGTAACTCAGTTGCTGAAAGACTGTGCGTGCCTGTCATTTCCCTCACCCAAATGTTTCAGTCTGAATCTCCATGACACTGCATACTGTGCCAGAGGCATGAAGAATTGCTCCTCATGCAGTGATGCTTATTTGATGCTTTTCTTTCATGGTACCTGCTGTTTCATGTCAGAAATCAGATTTTGTTTTTTTAATTTGACAGTCTCAAGTTATCTTGTTTTATGTATTTTGTTGTTAAATGCAGGGTTCATCTGCTTCCTTTTTTTAATCTCCTACTGTGTAAGATGCATGAACTGTTAGTATTTTGAAAGAAACAGGAAAAGTAAAAACTTCAGGAGATTCATCCATCAAATAGTCCTGAATTTTAAAATGCTTTTGAAAGACCATCTCAAATACATGGGATTCAGGGCATAAGCAGTCATCGTGTATTTAACAGACCAGGTTTGTGTATCATGACTGTAGTTTTGTATTGGAGCTTTCTTAAAACAGCCTTGTGCACTGTTTTTCTTAAAAACAGCCGTGTGCTGTCAGATGTGAGCTGCAGAAAGCTGGCTGCAGTGTGCCTGCCTTTGGAATGCTGCTTCCCTCAACATCCTACTGCCTTCTCACAGGTGGCCGTCCGCAATGTGCCGCTCACTGGCTCCATCAGCCACGTCGTGGTCCAGCTTCCTCATGTTTTTCGGAGATTAGAAGCTGAAAGTGTAACTTCTGTGATAGACTCAAGGTACTGTGTGTCTCAGACTGCTTTGCTGTGCTCTGATGGCTGCAATTTCGGGTTTAGTGGAGCGTACTGCAGGGCACACTGTGGGTTCACCACAGTGAGTACATCTTCATTAGTCCTCAGGTGTAGGCTGGGCTCTGCACAGCTGGAGGGGAATACTGGCCTTCTCCTTGCCAATGGCACTGGAGAATGCAGTCTGGGGAAGGAATTCCACTCTCTACCGTAATTGTGTAGTGCTGATAAAGCTTTTTATCTTCTACCCATATAGAAATCCTGTAAAGTTAAAAGAAGGACAACTGTAGTGAAAATCTTTGATAGTCTGTTGTTTGATGATGTTCCTGTTTGAGCTCATATCAGTGTTGGAAAGCTAAAGTTTAACCCTGGTTAAAAGTTATTTGGTTTTTTTAATCGAGGTTCCAGTTTTTCATCGACAAAGTTCTGCCCGAGTACCGCGATGCCATCATGTCCCACACGCTCATTTACGTCCCGTCGTACTTCGACTACGTGCGCCTCCGAAACTACTTCAAGAAAGAGGACCTGAATTTCACCCACATCTGTGAATACACCAAAAAAGCTGCTGTCTGCAGAGCAAGGCGCTTCTTTCTCAAGGGAGAGAAGCAGTTTCTGTTGTTCACCGAGCGTTTCCACTTCTACAAAAGGTGAATTGTGGACTGAGTTTTCCCTCTGAGTTGTCTGTGTGCTGTTCTGAAGGTAGAGTCTGACCTTAGTCTTAGATGGGCTCTGCTGCTTTTTGAATCTGTTGGATCCCTCTGAGGACTTCTTTGACTGAAGTAAGAGCTGTTAGGTTTACTTTCAGGTTTTTGCCTGTTGTCAGCAGTCCCTTTGCAGAGACTTTAATATTTTGTTATGAGCAAAGCTTTATTCAGGGAGGTGAGTGCTGCCAAGTCCCAGTGATGTCAGGACAGGATGATACAGCCTGCAAATGGCATTCATTGGGCCTTTTGTGTTCATCTGTGCCACAGTAATTGCACAAAATTTTGGAAAGGGTATGTAATTGGTTCAATAATGCAATACAGCAAGCTGAGGCCGCTTGGAAAATTTGCTACATCCTGACTGGAGCTGTGTACAAGTTCCTAATGGAACAGGATTTCTTTTTTGTTAGCAGATGTTTTGGCAAATATGTAAAGTTTCATGAGGCTTGATCTGGTCAGGCTTCACTGTATTAAAATCCAAGCTGAAGAGGCTGACTACTGCATAAATTGGTGGTGGTTAGTACTTTAGAGGAAGTCATTGTGCCTGGCAGTGTTAGATTTTCCCCCTAAATTCCACTTCTCTGTTTAGTCTTCAGTCTGTTACACAAGGTTTGTAAAGTTGAGCTACAGCTGATGTGCATTGAGGTTGATGGAAATTGGAAGACCTGATAGAGGATTGATGTTTTAACATGCATATTTTGTAAAATCTGCAACAAATTTGTTTGTTTGTTTGTTTTTTCTACTGCAGGTATACGATAAAAGGCATTAGGAACCTCATTTTCTATGAGTTACCAACATACTCCCACTTCTACAGTGAGATTTGTAACATGCTGAAGGCCACAGACAATGGGGTGGATGCTACTTGGACTTGTACTGTGCTCTACTCGAAGTATGATGCTCAGAAGTTGGCTGCAGTGGTTGGCATAGACCGCACAGCCCAAATGCTGCAGTCCAAGAAGAATGTGCACCTCTTTGTTACAGGAGAAAATGATTAAGTGGTTCTACAGACTCGAGGATTGGATGGACCTGCATTTTACTCCTAATGCAGATTTTTATATTGCTTTTTAAAAAAGTGTTAAGCTTTTTACTCCCTTTTGTTAAATGTTCTGTTGTAATTGCTCATATGGTATTAAATTTTTTATTTCAGTACTCTGCCCAACAAGAAACAAAGGATATAATTCAAAAAAGCAGGGCTTAGGAGGTGTTTTCTGTGTAGAAACAAAATCAATCCAGAACTATTTTTCTTGTGTGTAAAAGACCTCATGGGTCAGTAAAGATTCATGCAGTGATAAATGGCTTTTGATTGGACTGTTTCGTTTCATTTTCAGGTGTAGCAAACTCGCCTTCTTTTCTCAAAGGGAAGTTTTTCCTCTTGTCTAGGATAAGAAAAATGCCAAAGTATTTAATGAGTCACTATTCTGTAAGCCTACACAAGGGAGGTGCAGGCAAGGCCTCTAACACAAGTGTGCTGCTGAATGAGAGTTGGACTTGCTTCAAGTTGACACTTGTGAGAATCCTTAAATGTGCTTGGGTAGGAGCTGAGATTTTGTGTTTTTCCTGGAGTTACCTAAATACCTCTGCCTCCTATTTCCAACAGACCCTCTGGCTGGTCAGTTTTACCAGGGATAAGTACAAAACCAGGGGATGCAGTTGCAAATGCCCATGCTCTGGTATCTCACACCACACGGGGAGGTGAGGTGGTTGGTTTGTCTGGATTTTCCTCCTGATGGTTGCATATGGACAGCATGGAAGCATCATGGTGCTGCCTTTTTCTTCCAGGAAGCTAAGTCTGCTTTAAAGCGAGCTAAAAGTAGAGGGATTAGTTTTTGCAAGCATGTGCTAGGACTGCAGGAAGATTGTTCTCCGGAGGGGCAGGTGGGCCCTGCGTCAGCCCAAATGCAAGAAGGAAACATCCATCCTGTAATAAGCTTTGAGGGAGTTCTTGTCTGAGAGGCTTAAGTAATAAGACCGAAGTGAAATACACTCCTTGAGTAAATGAGGCACATAATTTCTGCCAATTTTTGTCATATTTCTGATTCCTGTATTCCTCAAAGGCTGTGAACTTGAGCAGTTATCATTTGGTAGACATGAAAACCCGTGCAGTTTCTTGCTTTGCATTTTAAGTCGTGCTGGCTATTAATTTTACGCACCTCTGCTGTAACACACAAGAATTAAGAGCCCTAGCAAGCTTTTCCTGATGGGCATCTGTCTCCTGTACAGCACAGAGCAGTAGTGGCAATCAAGGATTTTTATTGTGTGGCCCAGGCTGGATGTGGGAGAATTATGGCTGTGCATATGAAAACAAGCCCACAAAATAGGATTAAGGAATTTCCTTTCTACACCGGATGTACTTAGCGGAGATAATAGCTGACCTCTGAGGAAGCTAAAGTGGGATAGCTGCTTAGGGAGATAACATGATGCAGTGCAGCTCCTGTTTAAAGAAGCAGCAAGAGTTTTGTGCCAGAGCCTTAACTCTGCAAGGATTTTTTTGCCCACGCTGAAGTTAAAAGCAAAGTGCCTTGATGGGAGGAAGGCCAAACTGGAGACTGAGGCAGTCATGATTTTTTTATCAGCTACCTGGGCTTGTTCCTAAGACAAGCATACTTTGAAATTTGAAATGTATATACCAGTGTCACATTTCTGATGTTGATTACTAATTATAACTCACTGATTGCCAAAGCAGTAAATGCCTCTTCACTGCCTTCTGCAGGTGCTTGGAGCTGCCAGCACGGAGCCTTGGAGAGCTCGTGCATGGGGTTTTTGTGCTCTGACAAATTCTTACTTGCCTTAGTAGGGAGCCACCTCTGATCCTAAGCAGGAATTCTGCCTAGGGGGCCGCAGTAGTGGATCAAACAGGTCTGTTGATACTGGAAACCCTTCTCTGTACTGGTGTAAAGGTCCCTTTTTTATCATCTTAAATAATTCCCTGGTGCAGGGCTTTATCCAAGAGTGGTTCCAGGGAGAGTGAGTTACTGGGAGGTGGTGAGCACCAAGGTCAGAGTTTGGCCCATCCTGGATGTGTGTTCATGGACATGAATGCTTTGTTTGCTGGGACAACTGCTGGCTCCAAATGAGTTACTTTAGAGCCCATCTTCCTGGTGATAATGTGGCTTTCAGAGAGGTGGCTGAACTTAATGCATTTGTGTGGGGAGAGTAAGTTTTAGAAATTAAGTTTTAAAGGTTTGGTTTTTTAATTGTTCAACACTTGTTCAAATTCTGACACAAATGGAATAAGAAAGGCATTAGGAAATACAATATTTTACCTGTTTTTACTTGACAGCATGCAGTCTCTGCAGGGTGAGTATTTTGCCGTTTTTTCACAAGAATGCACTGATGATGAGTAATTACTCATCTTGAAGAAACAAACGTAGAACAAAATCCTGTTCATTTTGACCTCAGTACCATACCTTTGTGGGGGTGATGGTGTTCTTAAGAATCCATTTTTTGGTCATTGTTTCAGGAGGATCTCAGAGTACTGACAGCTAATGCTGTGTTCTTTGGGAAATGTGCTGTACCATAACGTGAGAGCCGGCTGCCTGTTCCCGGCCCTGGCTGCTAACACGCAGTGGTGCCGAAGCGTTAGCACCTAGCTTTGGGAGGTTCAAACCCAAGGGTAAAAATAACTGATGCTAAGATGTTAAACAATTTCTTCTCAGTATCTCCTGCCTCAGGAAATTCCTAAGGAAATCCTACTGATGGATGACCAAGAGAAAGACATACTTGTCTCTGTAGGAAGATTGTTCTTGCAGCTAATGTGTTCGTGTTCTAATGGATCATTTTTTCACTAGCAAAACCTAATCAGGATAAGAGGTCTATTTCATTTTGTTGCTCCTTTCAAAGATGACAAAAAGGCAATTTTTTTTTTCTCTGAAAATGTATTTGCAGGATAGGAGCCAGCCTTCTGCTGCTGCCTGTATTAATGTGGAGGAGGGAGGGAAAGGTGACTTCGGGACAGTCTGTCTCCACGCTGGAGAGCTGCCTCCTGTGAAGAGGCAGGTTGTTGGCTTTGCAGCAGTTATTGGGAAACATGGGACGAATCACATGAGAGAGGAACTGGAGCATTCCTGTTAACAACAGCAGAATTAACAATTACTTTACAGCTGTGCTGTCACAGGCTGCCAGGGTTTCTCAGCTCTGCATTAGTCATGCTCCGTGGCCTCAGCCCCAGGAGTTACTCTCCAGGGCTTGGGGATTTTGGGCTTGGTAACCAAGCATGTCCAATGAAACAGTTTGTGGAGGGGAGAGTTCAGAAAGCCCATCCACACCATCATGGGGGGATGTACGAGCAGCCTGTGCAGAGAGGGAGAGGGCTGTGAGCAAGTGCAGGATGCACTCAGTGCCTGCTCTCCCGCAGCTGCCCCAACACTGTCCTGCCTGGGGACAGCAGAGAGGGCTCCTCCCTTCACCACAGAGGTCTGGTCAGAGAGCTCCCATAGGTTCAGCCCTGGGAAGGGGACAGGTGCCCAGGGGGAGGTCACTGGGGTGAGCCTTCATCTTCATCTCTGCAGATGCCAGGTGACCCTTAATGCCACAGGGAAGGTGAAGGTGCTGCTGGTGTGCTGGCTGAGCTGGGCCAGGCTGCAGCCCAGGAGGGAGGCACCAAGCCAGAACCCTGACTGGAAAACACCACGCAGGGTTTAAGATCCACATGTATTACTGGAGCCAGATCTGGGCTTTTGCCCACACTAGATCCAAGACACAGTTCAGTCCCTGTGGCTTTAAATCTCATCTTCTGTGCTGAGCTTGACAGTAAAGGGTAATTAAACAGCCCAGGGCTGGTTGTATTTTAATTAACCACTAGCTTCAGTGGTGCTTGAGGGTTGCTTGTTTTATCAGGTGGACTGGGAGTTGGGCTGAGACCACCAGCTCTGGGATGGATAAACAGCTAACAGGTGTGAGCTGCTAATGGGAATTGGTCACCTGAAACGGAGGTGTTGGAATAGCCATAACATCGAGTGGTACTTAAGGAATAAATATTTGATCATGTGAGAGAGGTGCAGGAATTTCAGTAAAGGACATAAGAGGGATCAAGGTAAGGTACAGAAAAACAATAACACACAGGAGAAAAACAGGATGGTAAACATGGAGCACTCGACAGTATAATTATGTAGCTGCAACTAAAAACAGGAATTTGGCCTTGTTCTTTCAGACAAAACAGGAAAATTACACTGAAGTCTTACATGCTGTACATGACATTGTATTTCCAGGGTCAAACTCTTACCACTGATAGTGGCATAAATCTAAAGAGATGTCGCCAGAATTGATAAAACAGGTTTATCAGGATGCTGTAAGGTCTCTTATTAGCCCCTCCTTTACCCTCTTACAGAAGGGGGACTTGGTAGCTGGGACCATAACTGAAAAACCATTACCAGCACCTTGTTACTACTAATAAAGAAGCAGAAATTTCCGTTTTATTTACTTGCCCTGGGTGTCAGGTGTCAAAAGCCTTCGTTGTTAGTAAACAATATTTAGCTTTAAAAATATTTTTTAAATTAAAAAAAAAATATATATAGTGTATTTTTAAAAATCAAAGTAGGAAAAACTGGATAAGTTTTGTATCAAAACATGAGCCTAGATACGGCATGGATAAATGGGAACCAGTTAATACAATTTGTTTGTACTTTTACAAGGTTTTTGAGAAGTTCCTTGGTGAGGGGGGGCTTCTAAATTGTTTGGTGAGGCTGGAAGGATCATACCAGCTCATTACAACAAAAACCTCTAAGTTCCTCCGTGCCATGTTCTCTGCTGACTACCTCTGTAGCATGAGCAATCACATTTCCCTCCCATTATTCTTTGTGTTGGCCTGGCCCCACTCATTAGCTTAACCACAGAATTAATGCTCCTTTAGCCTGGGGGAGGATTTGAAAGGAGGGGGGCATACCTGGCCTTGCAGCTGTTTGGAGCTGGGCTCAACAGGGAAGACCTGTCCAGAAAAGCCCACTGCAGCATCAAGAAATGGATGATCAGTCAGGAGCAGTCCTTGTGACAAGAAGCCTTGTGGGTTCCTCTGGTGCATCCCGTGCTGAGTAACTGGAGAATAAGCCAGATTTTCTGACAGCTCATGTTCCTTAGACATCACTGAACACAGCACTATGACTTAAACATTAAAATTACCTGCTCCTAAACATAGCCTCACCCTTTCCCTGTTAAGTTAAGGGACATATTTAAGCTAACTAAAAAGATGACATTTGAGGTTGCAGGTCTGTAGCTTGGCTTACTTCTGCTCTGTTGCCAGTTGCCGTCTCCCAGAGCCAGGGAATAGCCAGTGGTAGTTTGCATCACCTCTTCTGCCATTCCAGATCCTTCAGGCTGCTTTGTGCTCCATTTCTCCCTCCCCTTCTCCCACATGGGTATTGTCAGTGGAATTGGGTGGAATGCAGTTAAATGCTGGTAAAATTGAGCTAACCCAGGAAAGAGCCCCAAAGGAATAAATTAGTGTCTGAATTAATTCCTGCTACAAGATGGAAGTTCTCCAGTAACTTCAGAAGCTGCTTGCTTGAGTCCAAAGGAAGGAGAGATGGTTCTGAGATGGAGGTGCAGAAGCTCTTGAAGTGCTTCCAAGCTTTGTGAAACAGCTCTCCTGAGCTGCAGGCATGGGAATGTTTGGTGGAATTAGCCCATGGCAGAGAGGGAGCCCGTGGGCACCAAGGAGGCCACCTTGTCCACAGAGATGAGAAGAACTGAAGCAGAAGTCAGAATCACAGTGAGGTCCTGTTTCCGAAGAAGGAAGACCGAATGATAATGCTCCAACTCTGGGCGCCTAAATGCACCATATGAGGTACTTTTGTGTGGGAAAACACAGCAGGGCAAGTCTCTGTTACTGGAAGGAGTCTCACAGTGTGGGGAGGTCCCAGGGTGAGCCCAAGGGGGACAGGGTGCTTCTGGCACTGCACAAGCAGCTCTCAGCACCACCAAGACAGCGTGACTGAAGCAGCAAGGTACTCAGCACCAGGAGCAAAGCTTCCTCCCGGGAGAAGATTTGACTCTGGAGATTTTGCTGCACTTCTTTTAGAGGTACTCAACACACAGAGTGTGAAACAAGCTCAGACTCAGGGGTTATTCCTCCCGATCTTTGCAAGAGGGAAGGAAATTAATGGTATAGAGCGCATCATTTTTTCCATCAATCAGAGGCAATTAGGTATCCTTTCCCTTCTGCTGATTTCTGCTTAAGGGAGGAAAGCAGTGAAGAGCCTCTCTTCTCTAGAAACCTGCGAGGTCTGAGGCCAGCACAGAACAAGCAGTGAGGGAAGGTGCAGAGCCTCCACCAAGCTGGGGTTGAAGCAACAGTTGCCCTTCAGGTGTCACCCATTTACAATAAACAGATCTGCTGGCTGTTTAGGGAGGGTTACACCACAGTAGGTCACTGTAGGTCTGGGTTTGCACATGTGCTGCGTTTTATTTTTAATTTCCCCCTAGTCTTTCCATGTTTTTTTTTTCTTGGAGGAGGTATTTGTGTAGAGTTTAGCAATGCACATAGGTGTGGTACAGACATTTTGCCTGTGGTGGTGAAACAACACTGGTTTTGTCCTTCTAAAGCTGAGAAAAGGAAAGAGCAGCAGGATTTGCTTGGATGTTTTGCAGCAGGAACCTCTACAACGTCTTGGAGAGTAAGGTTAGTCTTTTCCTAGTATGGTATTTTACTAAAGTTGTGGAAAAAAAAGAAAATATATTCAGTGGGTAATAGAGAAGCATCAGTGATCCTATTCTGGGAACCTGTATCCTTAAATTTCTGGTCTCATGTGGCAAGTTTTCAATTTTTTTCCCTTAGTCAAAAAAATAAAATTAGTGTCTTCAGCAGGAAAATGTTAACATGTTCCACTTCCAAGTGGTGAACAAGGGGCCAGGACTTTTCAGCAGGTTATAGAGCATCTAATAAATCATTTACAGGGCAAGGGTTAGAGCAGTTGAACCTAAAGGAGAGCTTTTTGCCTGGACTCACCTTCTGTACGAACTTTTCAGATGCTTGTGCACATGTGTAGGAGTAACTTAAGCACATATAAGGCTCCCCTCCTATAGAAACAAACAAAAGATATATTTGGGATAACCTGTCTCAAACTCTTTGGCTACACTTGTTTTTTCAGTTCTTGGATGCAGGGGCTCTTTGAAGGCAGGTATAGAGAGTTTCTCGTCACAGTTTCCCCCCGCCAGGTGCTCTGGCTGGAGGTTCTGGGACACTCAGTTTCTCTGAGGTGGACTACTGAGACCTCCAAGGGTGTGTAAGCCCCCTTTGATGCAGGCAGGGACAAAGCAAGGGGGGCACTATAGAAGTGCCTCCAGGGCATGTAAGGTGTTCTTGCTCTCAGTGTGGACAGGAAGAAGGTCAGTAATTGAGTCTTGTTCCTCCTGCTCCCTGGGGCTGGGCAGTAGATGTGTCACTGTGTAACATTCTCACGTTGAGAAATGACGTTTCTACAGGTGGCTCTGTGCTGAGGACCCCATTCCAAAGCCAAGTCGAAGGCTGTATCAGCCTTTGGGCATCTTCTGTTACCTGCAGAGTAACTCAGGCATTTTCTCGTGCTGTGCTCCCTCTCTTCCCACCTTTCCCAGTATGCAGATAAACTCCTGACTGACCTGTCAAATGGGAATGGTGATGAGGAGCCGCAGTGATTCATGGTGAGGACACGGGGAGCGCTCCAGTCCCTGCTCGTACTGTGAGGCAATTAATGCAATTTGTGCTGTTTGGCTGAATGAACAGTTTGAAATGAACCATTGAGCCATCTGTTCCTCCAGCTGACATCAGGCGTGGCAGGAGTAGCAGTCGGCTTTTGCTGGGAAAGAAACATCTCGCTGTCATAAAGAAAGTTCAAGAAAGGGGGGCGTGGGTTTGGTTTTTTCTTCCCCTTCTACTATCTTTAAAACAAACTTTTTCATGTTTTCTTGTGGCTCAGACTATGTACCCCAGAGACTTTTCAGGCCTCTGGTCAATGTCTTGGCAGCAGGGGAGTGGCTACACCGAGTACCTTCTTCTCTGACTTCTGGCATGCTTTTGATGAGAGGGAGGTGCTCAGCAGCCTCCGAGTTTTACAGGATTGTTTTGCTCTTCCTTGTTCTGTCCCTCTCTGTGTGCTGCTTTCTTGAGCTGAGGCATTCTAGAAACAGCGTCCCTTGAAACCAGCTCTCATGAAGGTTTTTAGAAGGTCTTCTGGAGGTCGTATTTCATCCCCTGCAATTATTAAAGGCTACCTGATGCAAGGAAAAAACATTATCTTGTTAGTTGTAGGAAGACCAGGAAGTATTCGACCAGTTTGTCATAGAAAAGAAGTGCTATGTACAGATGACCCTCAGGAACTGGGTGTTTGATGCTTGTTCTGTGTTTGTGCTCACTAAAAGAGAGCTACAGGGAACAGACGGCTCATGGAGCTAATGCTGGTGGCAAGGGGATAAGATGAGCTTAGGGCAGGGAAAGTGTAAGCAGAGACTTAAGCAGAATATTTTAAGATTAAGCTGGCCTGGTGGACTGCATCTCTGAATAATGCACAGAGATGTGATGCAGGATTTCTGGAAACCTCTTGTGGACCTCTGCAAGGTGCCAGCAGACTGGGGAAAAACGAGGACAGTGCCTGTTTTTAAGAAAAGCATCTTGGGGAGTAGAGTAAAGTTAAGGAATTTTGAAGCTTTTGCACCAGCTCAAAACTTTCAGGATGAATTCCCAAAACAGTCTGAAAGCACTTACTGGAGAACTGACTGATCTAAAAATAACAGCAACAAAAAAGAAGCTACATCACACCAAGCTCATTTTGTTCTAGAAAACACTGGCCAGAGAAGAAGCCACAGATGCTCTTTATCCTGATTTTCAAGGCTCTGGCAGTGTGGCACAACGTTTTGGTTAAGAAAGCAAGGAAAACACTGAAAAGCCTGGGGACGGGCCTGAGCTGATGCCCAGCTGGGTGAGAAGCATCTCTGGAAGGCAGCAGTGGCAGCAGACGTTACATCACAAGCTTTCCATCACTGTCTGCTCCAGAGCAGGTCCTTTAATGGCTATGTTAATAGCTACTGCTGGGCAAAAGCCTGTGCTTATTACATCTGCAAATGATAAGAAGCCTCAGGATCTGTAAAGGGCAGGGTTTGAATGCAGGATGTTATCAACAAATAGGAAAAATCCCTTGTGAAAGAAAAACAAAACAAAAAAAAGAAGTTCAATTAGGACAAGATCAAGATCACGGTCTTAGGCTGGAATAAACAAATGCGTAACACAGGTAACAAAATATCCTGCTTGACAAAAGATCTGGAAAAACACAAGGTGGTATTGTCACATGTTAAATGTGACTATATATATTATATATATATATAAGGATACTGATAAAAATAAATATATTTTAGATTTCTTTACCTCTATAGGAGTATATTCAAAAACATCAGATACTAGAGTATCCATCTAATCTGGGACACTGCATTCAGAGCAGGTATGGGCCAATTGGTCCAAGGAAGACTGAAAAACAAAAGAAGAGACTGAGAGGTGAAACACTTTGGTCCTCAATTCACAAAATCTTGTCCAGAGAGCAGGAAGTTCTGCTCTTTATGGTGAATAGGGTAAAAAACAGGGAAGCTTAAAGCCCAAAATTGGGAGACACATTTTAATAGTGATGGTATGAAGGCACAGGAACTGATTGCTCGAGGAGGTGGTGTTTGTGTGAACTTTGCTGCCTTCTTGGCAGAAAAAGAAGCAAAAGTGCTGCTGCCATTGCTGCAGGAAGAAAGTCTGCACATCAGGGCCGGGGGCTGGGACAAATGGCAAGGAGGGGTGTTTGTGTCCTGAAATAAGAGCGTGGTCAAGGCCCCGAGGGCACCAGCAGGCTCTGCCTCCTCTGCCCCAGCCCGGCTCAGCTCCCCACCCTGCTGCCCTCCCCCACGGGGAGGGAGGGACCCTGGTGCAGCACAGCCCCGCAGAGCTGGATTTGCTCTGTGGATGTTAAAGGGCACCGGCAAGGCTTGGGCTCTGGGCTGAGTCTGGTGGGGGAAGTGCCAGGGAAGGCCATCCTTTGAGGCAGTCACTGACCCACCACCCTGCCACAATTCCCTGGCAGTGCGTTCCCGGTGGATACCATCTCATGTCGCTGGACTTCTCTGTTTCTAGGAAGGAAAAGACATTTTTAGCAGAACAGTGTTTCCTTGGAAAAATGAACCAGGATTCTTCGTTTACTGCAGAAAGCATTTCTGCTAAACGGACAATAATTTAGCCAATTTTATGGTCCATTATCCCTTATAGCAGAAGAAAGCTAAGAACTATCTTGAGCAAATAGATAACAAAATAATTTATTTTTTAACGCAGACTGAATGTTCACCAAGCCCTGTGCAGTCATTTTTTTTCATATAGCAGGAATTGCAGCCAAACCAAGTTATGTGGCTCATCTCTGTTCTGTGATCATTTCATTTGTTCGTAATTAATGTCCTACATCCTGCAAAGCCAAGCAATAGCATCTGAGAGCTTCTCTTCTCTCTCAGTAGTCAGTAAACAGGCGTCTGGCTGAGACATGCTTGGCATTGTTTAACCAATAGACAGTTGTGTTTTATGGCAGTGTGGCACACTGGGCCAAATTCCAGGCCCACTGGAAATCCTTGGGCCCGCTCCAAGGAATTCAGGGTAAGGACAACAGAGACGTCGGGGCCTATTTATTTTTTATTCTGGTAGGTGGATCCATCCATGCCTTATCAGTGGCTCCTCACTGGTGTAGGGAACATCGCTCTAAAGCTGTCGGCTGCTCTGGCAGGTGAGGTGTGGACTTAGGTGCCCTGTGCCAGGCTGTGAGACAGAAGGGCATGAGGGAATGACTCAACATCAGCCTGCTAATTCATCAATCAACTAAAGATGGTGGGGCTGTTTCCGGAAACTGCATCTAAACAGCACCTAAAGATGTTTTGGCTGCCTCTGTGCTTGGTATTTGTCACAGCACATGCAGTCCTTGTACCTGTTTATCTGGGAATCCTTAGTGGGCAGCGCTTAATTGGAAAAGAATGAAGAGGCCAACTGTGCTGCACTTCCAACTGGAGAAATTTAGGATGAAATTTCATGATTGTGCATTTATTTTAGTAGTTAAAAATTAAAATGTAAGTAATACTGTCCTCCTTTGGCATAGATTTCGTTCTTCTATGTAACATTCTTTGCAATGTTTCATACTTAATTTTATCTATTCAAGGTAAACATCCCCTTAGAATCCACATTTACTAAACAACTTTTCCAAAATCCTTTCCCTATAGTATTTTACCAGGATCTCATGGACAAAGCCTATTGTTTCCCTTTTTGAGACAGGAATTATCCCTTTACCTTATAAAATGCATACCCTGACAGATTTGCTGTCCAGGTAAAGGGTGAGAATTAATAAAGTGAGAGGCTTTTTTCCCCAGGCTTAAGAGGCAGGTCCCCAAAGGGTTCCTGACCGGGTCTGGGGAGGAGAGCACGAGGTTCCAGCCTAAGTCCAGCCAGGGCCAGCCTGGTGGCCAGCCAGGAGACCCCTGAGGGAAATGCTGCTGGAGCAGAGAGGATGAGAGGAGCCGGAGCCGCCTCCTCTCCTCTTTTCCTCTCCCTCTCCTTGCTGTTACTTCCCACGCTTCTCCAAGTGACAGAAATTTTTCATTAAAAGGAATGCTGGATTCCAACGTTTAGCTTCCTATCCATTAATGAAACTACTTTATTATTTGAAATTTAAATGGAAACCATCCATTTCTCCAGAAAAAGGCCAAGAGAGAGCAGGAGATTTTTTTGAATACCCGAAGTTCCTCAAGCTTTCTCAGGTTCAAGACTTTCTAGTGTGAACATGGTGAGAGTTTCTTGCCAGCTAAATATTCTTTATGTTGCAGGAACATTTCTCTGTGAGGGCAGATGGTGTTCGATTGGTAGTCAGAATAATACATGAACGGCAGAGAAGATGTGGGTTGATTAAATAATTAGCATACTGTGACATTCTATTGCTTCTCTGTAACTTAAAGCTAGGTCAAAATGTTGGTCTATATTGCACCTCCCTCTCTCCTTCTTTTCTTCTGGTTGTTTTTATGCTCACTCCAAAGCAAAGTTTAACAGAAATCAAATCATTTCCTGGTAGCACAGTGTTCAAATTTGTTACTCAGCTCTGTATGTTACAGAGTAAAAATAATATAAAGGAAATTAAATTTTACTAAACGAATTTCAGTTGCCCAGCAACGTATCATACCCAGTGTGGGATCCAGTCAAGCATCATTGTGGCTTAATCTGGGCCACGGATCAGTGTTCAGGCCAGTGTGATCTCGGAAGCCAGGACTAGTGGGAGGGCCAAAGCCTGGTTTTCAGTCACCACGTCTGTCTGAACAGCTCTTTGCCTTCAGAGTTTGTTTGTATGTCCACCAGAAGTCTAATTAGTTAATTTATCAACTCTACTGCTTCCTGTCCCCCTGCTCTCCAGCGGTACAATAACAATAATTACAGGCAGTTTGCTGTCAGCTGAGGACCAAACATAGGAAACATGCTTCTCCCAGCAAGGATGTCATTATTCACTTACTAAACACAACCCACTGAATTACTCATCCTCCTCTCTAAGTCCTGCTGTCTATTCTGGGTTTTTGGAGACTTTCTGTGAATAAAAATGCAAGAAGTTGTCCTGCTAAGAAATCACTGTCCTGTAAAAGGTTCGTGCTGACTAAAAAGAGAGCAGTGTC
The DNA here is from genome assembly GCA_013398015.1 of Oreocharis arfaki. Classification (NCBI taxonomy): domain Eukaryota; kingdom Metazoa; phylum Chordata; class Aves; order Passeriformes; family Paramythiidae; genus Oreocharis; species Oreocharis arfaki. Next base: position 249,221 of record VZRR01005974.1, read on the forward strand.
TTTGGCTGCCGTGTACCCCCCAGCCAGGGTGTAGGGGAGAAGTTGCTGTAGTACCTCACAGGTTTGGGGCTCTGAGGCTTTGGATGGTGGGGTACCTCCACTAGGAATAAAACACAAGAAGTGAAAGAAATTATCTACTACCTTCTAGGTGTTACTGCTGTCTCTAGAGTAGTCTTCTGGATGTCCCCAGTGTTCCAGTGTCTTAAAACATCCAGGAAGAGTCACACAAAACTGGTAAATCTCCTTTTCTTGTTTGGACATGAAATCAATGTTAATGTAAGGACTAAGATTTCATGTCTGAGAACCATCATGGTAGAATTGACCAGGTCATAACCTCTGCTTGGGTGGGCTGACACTGTGAAGGAAGAGCAATAGTGCTCCTGGAGCAGCTGGAGAGGATGTACACTCTCACTCCAGTATCCATCTGGAGAAAAGAGCTCAATGTGTCTGTGTCAAAGTGCTGCAAGCCCAAACTATACAAGAAATGCTAATGTCAATAGGTCCCCTCAGAGATTACACTTGGAAATCAAATTTCTTGATGTTCTTTTGCTTCTTTAGAGAACAAATGTTCAAAAATGATAGTAAAACAATGCAGGAAATTTATAGTAATTTCTCTGGAAGAAATTTTAATATAAATGCTACAGGCAACTGTGTTACTTCTGTGACCAAACACAAAATATTTATATTGTGTGGAAGTAGAATGTCAACCAAAAGTAAAAAAAAGAAATCGTGTGCTTACAAATATGCATTGGGAAGGAGGAAATTGCTGCCCTTAATGTAAAGGGGTTGATGGCAACTTCCACTCTGCAACTCACAGCTCAGCTTGAGACTCACTTGCCTCCTCCTAAAGTCTGCAGAACCATTTGCTGCTCAGGACTGTGGTGTAAAGACCAGGTGCTACTCCTGAAGACACTTTCTGCCTCCCAGATTTCTGGGTGAACGTTTATTTGGAAATTATGTTCTTTGATTCCTGCCCTAAACTGTTAGTATAGTATTTGCCTCCTGTGCTAAGAAGTTGCTTTGCTCTTCTAAATGATTAAATTCCACTACTACGAGAAATTATTCCAGTATACTCCTGTTTATCTTACAAAATACTACTAATAGCTTAGTAAATGCATAATTTTAGGGGTTTTGAGTAATTACTGCCATTATTATTTTTAAGTAGATTTTTAATACAATCAGGCCAAGAGGTCAGAATCATTGCTAATTTATGCCCTCCTTGCACTTGAGCTTGAAGGAATGGCATGGTGAATACACTTCCTTACTCAAGTACTGAGACCCACAACTATGTTTCAAGATGCAAGATAAATCGATTTAGATCACATACCTCACATTCATTTACTTTTTTAATTTATAAAATGCACCTTGAAAAACATATTTGCTTAATGTAGAAGCTCAAAGTCAAATAAAAAGACTGGACTGGACAAGAACAAACATTTCAAAGCTGGCATCCCTTTAGCTTAGTCACAAGCAACACACTCACAGTGTTCCTAAGGTTCTTATTTACCAGATGAATTATGGGGTTAATTTTCTCCCCAGCCTAATGGAAGGAAGAAATCCAATTATGTTCAGAACCCTCAACAAGAACAGGTATAGCTCTTCACCTAGTTATTAATATTTACAACTGTCATCAGAGGGATTGTTTGGAAAGACAGCAAATTCTCTTTCCTTCTTGACCTCTGGAAGGTTTGAAAACTTGCTATCCATAAAACGTGGACAGAAATGGTCAGACTTATACAAAGGTGCATAGATACAGATAGTGGAAAGGACAGGCTGTGAGTACGAAGCAGATGATTTTTGAATATGAGTACTGTTGAAAAAATATGTTTATGGTATTAAAGATGTGATTCTGAAGGTCTGGGAGGACAGCGGATAATCAAATCTAGCTGAAAGTCTGTGGGAGTGGTGGCATGGTTAACACACTCAAAGTCGGCTGGTGATGCTCACCTCAGTTTTGTAACAAGACCCCAACCAAACAAAACACTCTTATCAAGCTCTAGGTGTAAAATTCTCTGTGCTCTCCTAATTTTGCTCTATCTATTAACCATGCTCATATAATAGGAGAGAGGGTTCATCATACAGGTAGGATGTGAGGGTGGTTCAGGACTGAAGGCCATCACTTGGTTTGGAGGGATGAGCAATAACACTGTAATTGAACATTATTGATATGTGTGCACTGCAGCCCAGGTAAAACAGCAGCAGCAGGCCTAAAAACCATAAAAGTTTGCTATTTGAGTGTACAGAAGTAAAGAAGCGTGATTGTGCGCCATATGACATTTAGCAAACTGTGTCAGTTATGCTCCTTTAATCTGAAGAATTTATCTAAAGAAAAGTTCAAAGGATGAGGTCGATAAAAAAGCTCACAAAGACACCAGCTACTGTGTACATTCATAATGATTCCTGGCTGTTTTCCTTTAGCTAAGTAAATCTGTTTTATTGGAAGCTTGATTCTGAGATTATTTCTCAGCGGCAAAAATCCTCAACCAAAACAACCTACCCAACCCCACCCTTTTTCCGTTAAACAAAGGCATCATTTTGAGGTTCCTGTGAGACTGGGGCCCATGTGATGCTTTTATATCTCTCCCATACTCCATAGAAATTATGGTAAAAAGGAGTTTTTTCTCCTTTATTGAATCTGCATATATTTTTTCAACCTTAGTTTGGAACGTTACTGTTAACTGCTGCAAAAGCTCCTTGTGTGATAATCTCTTTCTTATTTCCAGCTGCTTGTTTGTCTGAATTATAAGGGAGAAGTTTCCATCTCCCATTACAAAATATGCTCAACCATAGTATCAATAAAACCTGCTAAAAAAACAGGGAAATTTTTAAGGTTGCATTGTGGATTTTAGCATCCATCTTCTAATTTACTGAGAAGGTAAATGATGTGCATGAAGCATATGGATGATGTACTGTTCTGAAAGATGCTGTGACTAGAAGTGCTGAAACACGAGATGCTGACTCAAAGGTGAATTTATATATACCATTATATTTCTTTGGATTTGTTCCAAATAACATTGGAATGAATTTTAAAAGCTGCATGTTCTATCTGGAGGAAAGAACAAAAAACATTCAAAACCATCTTCAACTCCTTGCCTTTCTTTGGCATTGGCAAGTGCTACTTTTTTTACAGCTAGAAATAGGAAACTTCATTGTCCTTTAATGTGTGCTGTACAAAACCAATTTTGAAACTATTTTGATGCAGGGAAGTATCCAGCTTCCTCTCTGAATTGGCCCATGGGCTGCACGAGAGGAGAAGCGGGTTCTGGTGACCCAGCCCTGCTAGACACCCCACTGGAGAACTATGGAAAGCCTCCAAAGGGAAACTTAATGTTCCCTGGCTGTTTGTCAGCTGCACGAAAGCCTAGTCTCTCTGAATAATTTAGAGATGTTTTAAGTTACTCTCATTACAAATGGCCTTGGAAAGGAACACAAGTAGCGCTCTGGTGAGGCCCAAAAATATCCTGGCTGTGTCCTGTACGTGTCTCCATTCATCTCCTCTCTGCTAGCAGGGTAACAGAAGGCTCCCTTTGCATATTCATGCTCAACTTGTGTTCAGTAAGTAGAGGTGTATTTCAGTATATCAGAGTAGACACACCGATGTCCAGAGAAGCAGAGACTCTTTTGAGGCCATGCTACATCCATTGCATTACCCCTGTTTCCTTCTGGAACATTTGCTTGACCAAGGTGGCTGCTCAGGTCCCACATCATTATTGTTGTGTTTTGCACTTGTTTTGCTCAGTAGTGGCTTTAGCCCTCCCATTTTCTGCTGTGCTTTAATTATTCCCATGGTGTTCATTCATTTTTGGACATATAAGTTGAATTAAAATAATTAAAGGCTAGATATTAAGGCTTTTTTGTGGCTGTGGAAAATGAAGTGAGAAGTATTTCATAATGATAAATAATACCAAAATTGATGTTATATAGTTACTTTTTCAAGGTGTAATTATGAGTTTATTGCGAATATCTTCAGCACAGGCTCAATCAATTGTATAAGTTGTGCCACAAATATGAAACCATTTTCTTATATGAGTTTAGAGGATTTTCTTTCAGACCTGTGCAAGAGAGTTGATACAAATGCTGTGCTGGTGCCAAATGGATGGCTGAATGTGAAGAGTGTGATTGAAGGAGGCAGGCTGAGGTTTTGAGGATTGGCACTATCTAAAATGAAATTTTAATTCAGTCATACATTGTACTTATAACATTTCATGTCAGTAGCTTCAAAATTAAACATATAACAATAAAAGCTTTCCATTAATAAAACTCCATCAATCAAAAAAGTTGGTTTTGCTGCACTTCTCATCATCATAATCAGTTTTAAAAACGATTAAGGACTCAACCTGCTGATTTTTAAAAAACCACCAGGATAGCAAACGTATTTATTGCATGAATGAATTGCCTGCAGCTTTTTGTGTTCTGCGTGTTTGAAACAAACCAACACAGGCTTTCCATGTCAGGGTAAATTGGTTTCCAGAGCATGTATTTCAACCATTAGTACCTAAAGACAACCGAAAAAAACCTCCATGTATTTTGAGATTAGTGCAATACAAGCCTCCAGAAAAAGGTCTTGTTTGCAGGGTAAATTGGGATATTGAAAAGTAATTCAGATTTTTAAGACATCCCCCCAAATCTATATTGGAATATTATTTTAAGACTTTTTTAGTTCTTTTTCTCTGTAAAGCATTTACTTGAGATCTGGTAAGCCTGGGACAGTTCTGTCATTAATGTTAGCATCCATGATATGCTGTCACCAAGTACTGATGCCAGCAGAGCAGAAGACAAAACAGCAAACAGCCCATGGCCTGTGCTGGAAAGCAGCCATCCATTAATGAATACACACACACACACACATATATATATATGTATATATATATTTGTGTGTACATACTTTCAATAACACTGGCAGAAGCAGCTGCGTTGGCTACACAGGCGATGGGAGCTCAGGCACAAATGCATATGTAACACAGATAACGTGGATGTAGAGAAATAGGAAACTAAAAATGTGTCTCAGAAATTCAGGGTAATCCACCAGTTTACTGGAGCCAGCATCTCTTCAGGATCTTACCTCCACTGATTCTGTAGTGGATTAATTGTTCCTGTGTTTTTAACATATAATTCGGATTTGAAAAATACAGGGTAACATCGAAAGTTGCAAGGAAAGAGAGGAATTCACTTGAAAATCTTTTATCTTGTGCATAAATGGTATGATGAAGCTCTGGAGGAACACATTCTCTATGTCTCTGGTTTGTGTTTTAGACTGCATGAACTGTATTGTGCTTGTAAGCAATGCATAATTGATAGGATATAATACCGACCTGATAAATTCCTGGCACTGTTTGTATGCAGTTGGTAACTGAGATAAATTGTTTAACCCAGAGCTGGGAGGTGACAAGAGAATCGGTGCCTGCCCCAGGCGCCCTGAGTCCCACAAAAGCTGGGAATTATATTTCCAAGTATTATTTCTGCATGTATGGGAACGATTCAGTCACTCACTCTGGCCAGCACACTAATGGAAGAGGTTTCTAAAGAGACCTGTACATGAGTACATAAAACAATGCTATCAGGTCAAGTGGAAGATCGATTTCTAATTCAATACAAAGCTTTTATCTTAAATAAATACTTTAATCGCAATGTTAGGTGGCCTGTGGGGATCACATTGACAAATATGTTCCCTGTGTTACAAAGTGGCTTAAATCTGGGACAGTGCTTGCAACAAGTTAGGTCTGTAAAGGAAAGCTTTTCGTAACAAAGTAAGCGAAAGGAGGGTCAGATTGACTTATGAACAACTGTATTATACCAGGCGAGATGAAATTATTCTTTTGGCTACTTGGCGTCCCTTAATTACAAGAAGGACTGTGTGGGGTAACATAGCAGAGCATAACTTCCGTTTTAATAAAAAAAGATGGACTTCAAGTGTTGTCTGTGGGCACTGTAATGCCTTTACAATAGACTTCAGCTTAGGTTAGGAGGGTCACATGTCTCCTGGAAGACAGAAGATAATGCTGTTTCTGCAGAGATTGTCCTTTTGTTTGCAAGATCAATTGCCTCGTGATTTGGCAGGGGCATTCTTTCCCACCTAAGTTGCATCTCTTGCCTGTGCTTTCCAGGGCACAGGAGCTCCTTTCTGAGTTATGAATATGCTGTGCATAAAATGCTACAGAAAATGTGAAGAGTGGAAAACAGAGAAATGAGCAGGAGCAGGGCGGGAAGTGGATACCCAGGGGTTTTAAGCAGAGAAAAGATTGCATGTGAAGGACAAGAAGTCGAGGGAAGGTTTTTTTTCCTGTCCCCAAAACAGTTTTCAGTGGCCATGGGGATAGGGACAGGGCACCACTTCTGTCTGGGAGCTAGAGAAAGAGATTATTGAAAATGATTTCTGCTATATCTGGTGAACTGAATCTTAAAAGCATCAATTGAAGTGTTGTGTAGCTTACTTGTGATGTATGGGTATGTTCCTAACATAATATTACAAACACTATTACCTTGTGTAGCAGAGTTAGCAATCAGAATCTCATTATGGATGGCATTTTACAAATGTTTCATGTTTCTACGGCTCGTAGCCTTTGAGCACATTAGTGTTTTACTGGAAGTTTTCCATTAAGAAAATATTTACCACCCTAATTTTAACATAATTAAGTGCTTTGCTTAGGAATTTTCATGGTCACTAATTAGGTTAATACTGATCATTATAACAAAAACATAATTAATTTCCCATAGTAGTAAAATTAATTACACATTTAAAGCTAAATTTAATCAGTCAACAGTGAGAATGAACAATGGCTCTGCTTCTGATTTCACTGTCTCAAGGTTTCTGAAATAAAACCTTCACTTACATAATAGACTATGTGTGTGTTTCCATAGCCATCCAATAGCATTAGAGAGTAACTAGAGGGTAAAGAAGAACAAGGGCTAACATTTCAGAAAGTGTGAGGCAATCACTTAATCTTTTGGGGGGATGAAGGGAGAATTTGGGGTTACTTTTATGCTTTTGTTTTGTCTTTGCTGAACAAAAATAAAAAGTGAGTCTGAAGAGCAAATCCCCCTGACCTACGCTCAGCAAGAGAGATCCTCTGGGTTTATTGGCTTCCTCATACCATTTAGGAGATAATGGTCCTTGAGGTGTCTTCTGCACATGTGGATGTGGTGTTGCCCTCTGCCTTTTTCCAGAGAAAAGAGATAGCGGTGTGCCCTCTCCCTCAGCCTTGATAACTGCTTGGCATCCAGTTTTTACAGCAGAGTTTGGGCCCTGGGTTGTTTTTATCAGATTTAGCAGGTGGATATATCCAGTGGGTTCTCGGGCCAAAGAGGGTCAGCAAAACTAAATATCATTGCTTCAGGACAGTTCCTATCCTGATGCTTTCTGATTCTTCAGCTTCCTTTCTTTCAAGGGAAAGAGGCAAGAACTCAAGAGCCAGAGCTTCCTTGCCCACCAGGAACTGGCATGAGAAAGCTTGAGACAACCTTCTTTGCATGTAAGCCTCACCATGTAGTTCTTTCCACTGGAGGTGGGGAAATCACAGCCTGGATTTTAGAGAAAGTGTAATTAGGGTTAACCTTAATTTAAATAATTGTTAAGCTATTAAAATAGTGATTAGCATGCCCTATCATTTGGTATCAGAGAAATGCAAATACGTGTCACCGCATCAATTCATGAGAACACAGATTGGAAGCTGATAATTGTTACTGCAGTTCCCACCCCAGAGATCCAGGAGGTTTTTGTTCTTATATGACAGATCCCAGCTTTTGCAATAGCCTCTCTACTAGCAGCAGTAAGCTGAGGTGGGTGTGGGCAGAAATATAAAGGCATTTTCATCCTCCTGCATTTGCAAAACAGATCTACCTTCAGTGATGCAAAATGGAATATGTCCAGAACCAAACATCTGTACATTTTTACACAGTTTTATAGCAAAGATCCCATCCTGTTTCTATTAAAGATGCAACATTTTCATGAGCAATGGATGAACAACATCTTTTGGCCTGGGCCCTAGAAGTGCACTACTGTCTATGAAACACATGTTGTTAAGAGTCACTGCAGTCAAATGGTGCATTATGTAATTCTTTGGCAAATGGGCTCCCTGTGTAAGTACTTGGAAGTTTGTTAACTTTGTCTTCCCAAGCTGTAAAAGGGTGCCATAACAGCAATTTCTCTCAGCTTGCCAGGCACAGAAATTAACTCTAGAAAGCTGTGTAACAGAAGATTAAAAAGAAAGCAGTATCTTAAGGTGCATTATCCTGTTATGTGCATTAATTACCTCCAAAAAACTGAGGATCAGGTAAATAAAAACTAGACATTTTTTCTTCCTTTTTAGATGAAAATAATGTAAGCTGTAGTAGTTCTAAAGAATATTGATCTCAAGATAAAATCTGGGAGGTAGGTAGGTTTAATCCATGACTATTTTTACATGAAGCAGTCCTTGCTTTTGAGAGCACTGTCACCATGTATCGAGAGTATGGTTTGAGGTGTCTTTTTAAAAATCATTTCTTTGAGTGTAGATTAAATTTCTTTTCTTGGCATTTATTCTTGTGCCACCAGTGTCAAAACAGAAATGGCAAGCATTGTGATAAAAGAAAAATCATTTCATTTCCCTGCAGCTTCTGTAATTGTCTTTGTGTCTTTTTTTGAACTGCTGTTCTGTACCTCCTCAGTCCCTTCCTTGAACAGCAGCTCACTGTTCAGGACTTCTATGCCTACTATGGCAACAGGACCTTAAAACACAGCAGAAAAACTCAGATATCTCCAAAATGTGTGGTAGAAAAGAAACTGGTTATTTCTCCACTCATATTAATAGATTCAGTCCTCAGAAATTAATTCTGATCACTGCCCTGAGCACAAATGAGAGTGTTCAGCAGAGTTATGCTGTGTCGGTGATGAAGCCACCCCCGATCTTTTCCCAGGTTGGGCAAAATTAGCACAAGTACTCCATGCACACAGCTGCAGCCTTCAGCATGCAGGAGCTTCTGCAACAGCTTCCCTTCCCCAGGAGGGGATTTTGCCAGTGGAATGGCACTGGCATGGATTCATAAACCATACGCCTCCTCTTGCTTCCCACGCACTCTTTTGTACTGTCACCATGGATCAGTGTAGAAGCACAGCTTCACAGGTCAAAGCCTGGTTAGACTCTGCTGAACATGCTTCCTAAGTGTTGTTCTCTTCCTGTCCCCGGAGAGCAGAATCTCTTTCTCTGGGCAAAATGTCAGCCAGATGGAATAATGCATCTGAAAGCTTGAAAGTCAGATCCTTTGAATTTTTTTGCTTTATGATCTTAATTTATGCACATATGAAAGTGAAGCATGGCTTTTTTTCCTCTCTCTCCTTGTCTCTTTAGTACCCAAAACATTAAAAAAAATCTTTTCCAATAACATTTAAAAATTGGTTTTAGAATCAAGAAAATTTGGAAAGATAACTCATGAAAAACTGTTCTAGCAAGCAGCTGTAACACAAACCATGAGCTTTATTTTTAGTTTTCCTTTACCAGCTGTATAAGGAAACACCTAACAAAAATTTTTCACTGTGGCTTCAAGGGGACTACAAAAGTGGGTTGGATTTAGGCTTTGACTTGCTACAAATCCCAATACTGAAACAAAAAAGTAATACAGCCAGCAGCCATCAGAAATGTAAGCATTAATAAGAGAACTTAATTGAAATGATCTTTTACCCTAAGCATGCTCTCACAAACAGCAAAAGTTTTGTCCAAACTTTACAAAATGTTACTTTTAAAGCTGATGTAAAGATGGAAAATGGGCAAATGTTTTAAATTTGACTAAGGTATAGTCAATTGAAAACTAGATGATATAGTTAAAGTCGGGTAACCAAAATAACGGCGTGCTGAAAGGCTCACCCCGTTGGAGTTACTAGTAAAAAGGCTGTATGGTCATTCACAGGCAGCAATGGTAAATGTTTATTTCCTTTCCAGAAGCAGAGAGTTTTAGAGGGTTAGCAGTTAACTTTGATGTTACAGCTCAGTGTATTTTTTAATACAACGAGACATTTATCACTGGAGTCACTCAGGACTATTCTCTGCCTACTGAACATCAGCACGTAATTGCATACTCTCTGATCAATCACATATTGCTGCTCATTTGGGACACAGAGCAGTATATTATCTTTAAATATAAATGTCTGATCATTAACTTGGAAGATAAATGATATCCATTTTTCTGATCTGGCTCATCTGATACAGCTGTAATATGCTGGCTCAGAACAGATGCAGATTTTAGAAGACCAGTATACTTTGTGCCAAAGCCTGTGAGTGGGACATGTAGAGCACGGATCTTATTCGGCATAAAGCTGGTTTATCTCTACTCCCGTGGCCTTAATCATACCATGTAGGTATATAATTCTGCTAAAATTCCCCAGTATAAATACCTGCAGACAAGGTATAATACAGTTAAGGACTTTCAACTGTTGAAAGTACAAACCTATCCTTAAAATTCTGGAACCTTTCTCTATATAAACAGGATGCTTTATCCATAGATCATAGTTGAAGCCTTGATCTCTAAGGTGTTCCCACAGCTAATTACCAGCTCAAAGAAACTGAGACAGAGACATCCAATATCTTGCTCATGGTCAGACAGCAGATTAGTAGCAGCAGTGGGAACACCAAGTCTTATGACTCCAACCTTGTGCTCAGCACACTAGATCACAGTTGTCTTGTTTATATCACTATATTTTCTGAAAGGTTGTTTTTTTGGTGGTTTTTTTTTCTTCTAATCAGATGCTTGTAAATTAAGTTGCTGACTGTAATCAGAAATGTATTTATCACTGACTCTGGCTCACAACCAAGCACACTGTTATTTTTGAAACAGGACAGCATGTTCCTCTCATTCCAAGGAAAAGTTAATTGAGTCGCAGGACGCTATGTCGTGATTTTGTTGTGACCGTTTGTCCTCTATTGTGTCACTATTGCAAAAGACAATTAATTTCCTAATTCTCATTAGGTGCAACAGCATTGCCATGGAAGTTTTAGTATGCTAACAAAATGAAGTAGAGTAATTTTATAAAGCTGGTGACAATGGGAAGAAATAATCTTAACGGGCATGTTTTATAAGTGAGGGAGGATGAGAAAAAAAAATCCCTCACTGCTTTTATAGTTCAATAATCATCAGGTACCCTAGCTACATACTATTCTTTTCATCAACCAAGAATATTCTGTGGTTTGTAACTCATCACATTGTCAGGATGCAAGCTCTAAACTCCGATGGCTGTGCATCATGGCAGCAGAAATCTTCCA
>VZRR01005974.1:272337-379738 GCA_013398015.1 Oreocharis arfaki
GGAGGGAGGGCTCCCACCGCGGCGGGAGGTGGGGGCGCACCGAAGCCGAGCGGGACCCCAGCAGAGGAGGGCGGCGGGGGGGCGCCTCCTCTGCTTCCTCGACCCCCTCGGCCCGGCTGCGGGGGCTGCAGTGCAAGGGCTCTTTGATGATGGGGGAGAGGTGAGTGTGGTGCTCCCTCCTGCTGTCTCCGTGCCCAGGAGCCGGGCGGGGTAAATAAATCCCTGACACGGTGGCCGGCATCCTTCCTCCTCCTCCACCTCCTCGGCCGCCGCCTGCCCCGGGGATGCCGGGCGTGCGCCCGTGGGCGCCGCGGAGGGGACCCGAGGAGGACGGAGCCATCCATCCTCCCGTGCCGTGAGCCGCCCTTGCTCGGGGAGGCGGGGGCGGGCGGCGCAGACCCCCGGGCCGGGCTCTGCCGCCCCTGCCCGCCGCCGGGTCCCGGACCGCCGGGGCCCCCCGCACCCGGGCCAGGAGTGTCGGTGCCGGAGGAGCGCAGCCCTGTCCACCCTCCCCGCAGGGACTTTGCCAACTGCTCTAAAACTCGTTGTCACTCTCCTGGCCCCGGAGTCTCTGAAAACTGAGTCCCCAGGCGAGGGATGCTCCCTGCTCTTCGCCGGTTGCTGGGAGCTAACAGGCGGCACAGGAGCTGCTGTCCGCAGATCTTTCTAGTCATCACTTAGAAACAACAACAACAACAAAGGAGCGAGATGTACTAGACACTTGTTGGGTTTGTTTGGAGATGCTCGTCTTCAAAGGCAAGGCTTCTGAGCTTTGCTTTGAAACCTCTCCTCTCGACTCAGAGTAATTTTACACCTCGTTAGAAACCCTTTAAAAAAAAGGGAAAAACCAACAGAACTTTATTTCTAGCCAGACAAGGACCTAAGGCCGAGGTGTTTCTTTCTGAAAGCGTCTGTTGTTATAACTTAAAGGGTTTAGGAAAACAGTGTGTGTGGGGGAAACAAACTGTTCTGGTTTGCTTCGCATGTGGGATGCTTCTCTGCTGTCAGTTTCCCTGGATTAGTAATTCAGGCCTCTGTAAGGAGAAGTTGCTCTGCTCAAGCAAAGCTGCGTGTTCACCCTGTCTTGGAAGCTGTGCACACCAGGAGTCTGAGCTGGCCAGCTTTGTGTTGGCTGGGTTCTTTTCTGCTGAAAAGTCCTCTTAATATTATCAAGAAGATAGCAAAAAAATTCTGCTGGGGCTGGACATTTTACATAACTGGAGCTCAGAAAAAAAAATTATCCTTCAAAATCTGTCTCTGTTTTCATTTTAAGGCAGCATTATCCCAGAAATCTGTGAGGATCTGTTAGATCTGAAAATATTCACAATATGTGAAATTCATGTGTAATATTTTCAGAGGATTTAGGGTATTACTTCTTAAAAGTTAAAGCAAATAGTCGTGGATGAATAAAGCAATCTAGCCTTTGAAAAGAATGCAACACTTCTCATTATGGCCAGACTTCAGAAATAACTCAACTGTCTTGTAGATGCTTATGTGAAATCTCCAAAATGGGACTTAAGCTCTTGAGAAAATTGGGTGCATAGTTTACATTTAAATGTGAGGTGGGATTAAAAAAAATTCCAATCATGGAAGTGGCCTGCTAGGTTTTGATTTAGGACTCTTCTTGAAGACAGCAAATGCAATGTATTTTTCTGCTGTAGCCTGTAGCAGGCATGCCTCCTCCTCTTTGTTTTCAACTAGCTGATGGCTGTAGAGTTGTTGGTAGGTGTTACAATTTTTATTCCTTATTTTGATGATCTCTCCCTGCTGTTTGTGCAACAGTACCTTGCCTTGACTGTGCTTTTTAGCAGGGCTGCGTTCTGGCCAGCAGTGTTTAAAAATACGAGTTTAATTGGGTTGAATATTAGCTCTTGAAGGCAGCATCAAACCATGGGATTTCTAGTCTAAGCTGTCAAAAATATAGAATTTGCATTGTGTCAAAGTAAATTTGTAAATGTATTTAAGTAAACAGAGAAAATCCTTTGCTCAGTTTTAAGGATACTGCATTTGGCCAGATTTGTGAATTTTTTTTTCTTTCTTTGGTAGAGGCAGAGAAAATAAGGAAGATTGAGAACTTCCCTTTGAAGAATAATTATGAAATAGTTCAAAACTCCTTCAAGGCAGGACATAGATGTGAAGAGTGCATAAAACTAAAAAGAGCTCAAACTAATATAGAATTTGTTAGCTGCTTTTGGCTGTTTTTAAAAATCTATAAGTACCATTTCCAGTGTCACTTCGTCAGCATACCAGCCTCCAGTGGTTCTAGCACTAAACCCCGAAGTTTTTGTAAAAGTGAGGCTTTTTGTAGCNGCCTGTAGCAGGCATGCCTCCTCCTCTTTGTTTTCAACTAGCTGATGGCTGTAGAGTTGTTGGTAGGTGTTACAATTTTTATTCCTTATTTTGATGATCTCTCCCTGCTGTTTGTGCAACAGTACCTTGCCTTGACTGTGCTTTTTAGCAGGGCTGCGTTCTGGCCAGCAGTGTTTAAAAATACGAGTTTAATTGGGTTGAATATTAGCTCTTGAAGGCAGCATCAAACCATGGGATTTCTAGTCTAAGCTGTCAAAAATATAGAATTTGCGTTGTGTCAAAGTAAATTTGTAAATGTATTTAAGTAGACAGAGAAAATCCTTTGCTCAGTTTTAAGGATACTGCATTTGGCCAGATTTGTGAATTTTTTTTTCTTTCTTTGGTAGAGGCAGAGAAAATAAGGAAGATTGAGAACTTCCCTTTGAAGAATAATTATGAAATAGTTCAAAACTCCTTCAAGGCAGGACATAGATGTGAAGAGTGCATAAAACTAAAAAGAGCTCAAACTAATATAGAATTTGTTAGCTGCTTTTGGCTGTTTTTAAAAATCTATAAGTACCATTTCCAGTGTCACTTTGTCAGCATACCAGCCTCCAGTGGTTCTAGCACTAAACCCCGAAGTTTTTGTAAAAGTGAGGCTTTTTGTAGCAAGTGTTACAGAGAGCCAGGGTGCCACTGGCCATGGCCAGTGACCCTTTTGGTCAATGTCTGTGCTTTGTTTACGCTCACTGACAGACGTTAAAAGCACAAATATTCCTCATGTGACCAGGTTCAAAGCCCTAATCTAGTGGTTGCAGGAACTGTTACATCTTTTTCTTTAGAATGTTCATGTCATGTTAAAGCATGTTCCGTTTGTATTTCTTTGTGAAGACACCAAGTTACAGTTTGCGGAGGTCAGGCAATCTCAGATTTGTGAGGAAACAACAGAGCAACTCCATTGGAAAAGTTCTGGCTTCAATGAGTTTAAAGAATTGTATTTGCAGTTCTTATTTCTGTATAGTTACCTTCCAAACCACAGTTAGTATTTACTAGGAGCTCTGTTTTATGATGCAAGGTTATTTATTGCTTAATATTTCCATTTTTTCATAGGGGAGGATTAATACGGAGAGTATCAGAATGGGGAGCTGTCAAATATGGTAGAGAGTGAGGCCAAACTGAAAGCAGTAGTGAAACCAGACTGGTGAGCAGTCTGAGATTAAAATCCTCCCATCTACTGGTGCCCAAGCCTGGGGTCTTGTGGCAGTTTGCTGGGAGTGAGGAAGAAAGTTGAGGAGTGACTTGTGAGAATCCCTCAGCACCACTGTGGTAATGTTCCTCATGGCAGCATTAACTTGATTTCTCTGTGCTGCTTCTTCTCTTTTCAGCAACAGCAAAGCTTTGGTGCCAGCCTTAAAAGAGGAGAGGTTTGTTGAATTGAGGTCTGGGTGAGGAGCTAGCAATGGAAATCACATTGCATTGCATGGAAGGGGGCAAAGAAATGTTAGAGGTCACAGAGGGAGTGTTTTATAACCTAAGGCAGAATTGTGTGTCTTGTATATCCTCATGAATCTACTTTTACGAGATTTTTGGGCTGCTCTTGAGCATGCTGTAATCTAGCACAGGCTATACAAGTTTGCATTTCTCAAGGAGGGGAATACATCTGGAGATGAACCTTTTCAGACTAAGTCTTTTTGATTTTAAACTCTTTCATATGGTTTCCATTGTGAGGACTTCAGTGCTAAGAAATGAGAAGTAGTAATAAAGAGAGCAGTGAGCTATACAGATAAAAGGAATCTAGTAGAGATGAAAGAATTACCGTGTGGTGTTGTCATCTAATAAGTTAACACTAGAGTAATGAGACTAATGAACATGGCTTCCCCTATTTTCCCCCGTGTTCTTATCAGTTTGACACTTCTTCCTGATGTAGAGGCCAAGGTCTTTGCCAAGTACGTACCTTTTTGATAATTTTTTTCCTGAGTGTCTGTGAAGTGTCTTGATCTCTCTGAGGTTTCTCAGANTGCTGTAATCTAGCACAGCACATACAAGTTTGCTTTGCATTTCTCAAGGAGGGGAATACGACATGAACCTTTTCAGACCAGACTAAGTCTTTTTGATTTTAAACTCTTTCATATGGTTTCCATTGTGAGGAGTTCAGTGCTAAGAAATGAGGAGTAGTAATAAAGAGAGCAGTGAGCTATACAGATAAAAGGAATCTAGTAGAGATGAAAGAATTACCGTGTGGTGTTGTCATCTAATAAGTTAACACTAGAGTAATGAGACTAATGAACATGGCTTCCCCTATTTTCCCCCGTGTTCTTATCAGTTTGACACTTCTTCCTGATGTAGAGGCCAAGGTCTTTGCCAAGTACGTACCTTTTTGATAATTTTTTTCCTGAGTGTCTGTGAAGTGTCTTGATCTCTCTGAGGTTTCTCAGAAGATTGTCCCCTTCTTTTTCCCCATCTTCCAGCTGTTTGGTTTGGAGCAGGCGGCTGCACCTGTGTGTGCTGTGCAGGGGTTTGTTGGCTGGTGAGCTGTCCTTGTGTTTGGTAGGGCCTGTGTTTGTGTTGTGTTTGACTGCTGATTTTTATGAAACATTAAATTAGGTTCTTAAAACTTTCTGACAATTTTGTCTTAAATTAGCCAGAGAATTTGTAAGCAGTACAAGGATGAGGCGGGAAATGAACTGTTTAATTGTATAACCCACATTTCCTTGGGAAACAAAGACAAAAATTATGGAATGAACCTACTTTTTGTTTATGGATACAAAAAGAGAGAGTATTTAGAACACTGCTTCATATAGGTCACATGAAAACTATGCCTAGTTGCAAGTTTCCAGAATCTAGAAAAGGAAACAACAGAGCCATGAGCTGCTTACAGAGTTTAAGTAGGAGTATCATGTGTAGCTTGTAGGTTGAATCTGGCCTGGGCAACAGTTTTATCTTGACTTCCCAGTTACCTGGGCTATTCAGGTGTCACTGCAGTGTGTACTAGAAGGGTGTAAGGTGACCTGGAGATCCTCAAGTTAGTGCTGACCTGAAATGATGGCAGTGCTTCTGAATCCAAGTTGGTGCAGCCAGGGCAGGGGGTGAGCAGCAGCATCAGTATTTAATGAAGCCTAAATATAAGAAGACATATTTTGTACTTAGGCCCACTTTTAAACACATTTGTCAAATGTGTGGTGAATCACATGTCAAGGTATCATATTGGATCAGCCACACAGAGTTGGCTTAATGCTGTCTTATGCTTGTTCAGTGTCTGTAGTGGAAACTATTCAGTGAGTGTTGCATGGTATTGTCATTGTGAGGACGATTTCCTGCATTATTTGCAGATGACAGTGAAACCTTTTGCCATAGGCAACCCAATTTCTGGGTTGGATTTGTCTTACACCATCATCTCTGTAGTGTTGAATCTATTGAAACGAAGAAAGCTGGTAGATCTCTTATCTTCTAGATAACAAAGGAGGCTACCTCTTTTTAAAAATCCCACCTAACCTCTAATGTTTTACAGACTTCTTTTTGACAAGTTCCCCGTGGGCTGAGATGAAGCTATCATACTTAATATAAGAACAGTTGATGTGTTCAGAATGAATTTTTTCTTGGATTCTCTTAATTTTTAATGCTGAGCACTTCTGCAAATTGAAATTCTTGACATTCAAGATGGGCATGCAGGAAAGCAAACACACAGTTGCTCCCTGATTAAAAATATTTGCTTATATTGCCATCAAAATACAGGGAACCTCTAAGAAAGGAAAGAGTTTTGTTGTCTTCCAGAGAACTTTGAACTGTTTTAACCATTAGGTCTTATTTTCTCTTCAGCCTAATTCAGTTATACCTCTTCTAGCTTCTGTAGTGAATGATGCAAGGGATTCACAGCTGATACTCTCAGACTTTTTCCTGAATATTGTCAGGTTTTGAACTGCATGAGGCCAAGAGCCCATGTTGCATGTAAAAGTTGAAGTGGATTTCAAGTCAGCAATTAATCACTGAACCTTCTAATTCTTGTGCATTTCGCTCTTGGAGATGGGAGATGTTTCCTGACTTCTGTGTAAATCTGTTTGTAGAGTAAGAAGGGGAAATTTTGGGAGGATTTTGAAAGTTAGTTCTAAGACAGCAAATGAGTGTTTGGTTTGTGAACTAATAGGTCCCATTCTGCAGAGGAGAATAATCTTTGATGTGAAAAGGGGTAAATTCAGTATGACTGACACATCTTACAGGTACTTTTGTTCTGTAGGCTAAAATAAGCAGTTTTCCTACTAAGAGGAATATTTTTCAATACAAATTCTTTGTAGTAATTTCCCTTTGTATCACAAACTTACTGCATTATGTGAAATATTTGATACTATTTCTGTGAGTATATTATTCCTCATAGATCATAGAGTCCTTTTAAAAGAAGAAATGTTTCTCAGCTTACTTTGTCTTGTGAAACTTTGTTCTAGAGTAGTGATTAGTGGTGTTAATTAAAAACTGTAGGAATTTGCTAAAAGTCACGCTAATTTTTCATCCTTTTTTTTGTCAGCTTTTGTTGTTGACATATTTTTTATTTCCTGAACATTTGATAGCATTGTACATTGCTTGGCAATGTGTGTTTTATCTTTTTGTCATTTTCAGTGAAGTTCTTTTGGTAGCTGCTTGTTTTCTTTCTATTTTTAGTAAAAAAAAATTATAGGTTTTAGGTCAGATTTGAACCATTTATACTGGATGTTTCCATTGCTAGTTGTATTTACTGTATTTCTTCGTTTCCACCAGTAAGACTTACCTGAAGAAGTACTTGACTGAGAACAAGGTGAAATAAAGAACTTACTAATATTTTTTTAATGCTAATTATATTTCAGTGGTCAGAAGAGTAGGGAAAGAGAAGTTTCTGGTCATTCTGGAAGCAGAGTTAATACTATTTTCATTATGAGGGGAGAAGGCCCCAAATAACCTCTCTACTTTATGACTTAGCTTAGAAAATCCATCTCTTTTTGGCTACTTTCAGTCCATATAGATGCTTCCATTTATTCCAGTGTGGCTAGGATTGGATGCAAAATTTGTTTGAGAAACAAATGGCTATGCTATTCTTGATCAATTGTCACTGCTAATTCATTGATCAGTGTCATTGGTTCTGTTGATTACAAATATAATTAAAAAGGAAGTATTTCCCGTTAAAAAGATGTTGTAATGTTTGTCACTACTTTCATGGTTGGATAACGAAACCCGAAATATTCTTAAGACAAATAGATGACCTATCCTTAAGCTAAGAAATTACTAGATAGGGATCTTTTAAAATGATGCTAGCAAAGAAGACAGTCTTTACGGTAGGAGTTTTTATTATAAAATCAGAACAGATTATCAGTCAGATATCTGACTTTTACTCTTGAAAACTTCTGGTCTTGAACATGTCTGCTGCTAATTTAGTCTGATAGTTATTTCTCTTATTAGTGGGTTAGACAGTGAATAATTGTTCTATATTCACCTGTTTATGTCCACCATCTGTTGTGGGGTTTTTTCAGGTCCAAGAGTGTTAGTCTATGAAGTCACTCTACATATGGAAACCATTTGTGTTTTAACCTCTTTCATTGACTTTTTTTTGATCTTTCTCTGTGTCTTCTGTGGTTCTGTTTTATTCTTTGAAGTTGTGGGATCAAGAGGACACCAAAACTGCACAAAACGTAAAAGATGTAGACAAATAAATAAGTATTTAAAATAGTAACTTTTTTTTTGCCTTGCCTTCTCTTTCCTTATAAATTCAGATGTTTGCTTTTTAGTTTGCTTTTTGACTAGTTCTAAGCATTCAACTTAAAACATTTCAGTTTTTACATATGCAGTATTATCTGTAGACTAAAATGGTAAAAAAGGATGCTAAAGGAATGCAGAGGTGATTTTACCATGAGTGAGGATGGGCTAATGATTGCATGTGACCTTTTCGGGGAGAACACTGACGGCAGCTGTGGAGTTGCTGTTGCGCGAAAGTCTTCAGCTTTGTTTATTTTCCAGTGCTGTTAGCTGTCTGATCATCTAAACCCAGATTCTTCCTTAAATTCAGTTCGCGGTGTGAGGCAACTTTTTCAAGTAGATTTGTTGGTTTATGGGACCCAGAAGTCTTTCATTATAGTTGTCTTTTTTAATAAATTTGTAGCATGTTGTATGAAACGCTTAGCATATGAATGGGTTTCCTGAGTCTCTTGTGTTCCTGGCAGAAGCAGGAGTGTTTCCACATGCTTAGATATGGTACCACTAACATTGTCTTAGGCTTTATCACTTGTATCCTTTTTTATGTTTCTGTGCTGTAGCACCCTGTTCCTGCTACTCAACCTGCTCACTGTTGTCGTTGTGAGCTGGAATGTCGTGGGTTTGCCAAGGAAAAAAATAGTTGTCTATTGTTGAATAAAATGTTAAGTAAACGTTTGCTGAATGTGGTCCAAACTTATGAAAATGCTGATTAAAAAACAATTCTCAGCAGGAAAGTAATTTATCATGTAAGAAGTGCATCTGAAAAATTACACCCGCTGACAAAAGGCTTTTGTGATACAGTATAATGTTCTGCTGCAGCTACGAACATGGATTTGTTGCTGAACTGAAGAATAATGAATTTTATACGCAGCAGCCTAAGTTGCATCACAATTTTGGTGCTGGAACTGGGACTGTGTGCCATGTTTGTTGGTGAGATGGAATGTACTCTGGCTGAGTTTTTAGATGATGCCAGGGAGGGAGTAGTTAATAAGCTGGAGAGAAGGGCTGCTACCTCAGCACTCAGCAAGCTCAGAGGGGGCTGAAGGACCCTCGGAATCTTCCACAAGGACAGGTGAAGTCCAGGCCCTGCACTACCAATTGCAGGCAGGCTGGCCAGGAGCACCTATGAACAAAAGACCCTGAGGATCCTGGTGAACAGCAGGTTGAACACGGACCCACTGCGTGTCTGTGGCCTGTATCCAGCTGTGTTAATCCAGCATGAGAGGCTGACGAGCTGGAGAGACCTCAGCAGAGTGCCACTAAGCTGGGAGGGAATTTAGAGTGCATGGCACATGAGGAGAGGCTTAGGAAATATGCTTGTGTAGTCTGGGGAAGCCTGACAGGCACTCTTACAGCAGCCTTTCACTGTACAAGGGGGTCTGAGAGATGGAGGTGGGCCCTAAAGCTGCCCAGTGGAAGCGTGTGGGGCAGCGGGTGTGAGCTACATCAAGGGGAATCCTGGCTGGCTCTGAGGTGGAAGTGCTCGCAGTGACAGGGGTGACACCTTCTCCCTGAGGACCACTGGAGCCCGGAGAGGTCTTGAAATTGTGGTCATTGCAGAACGTGGTTGCTTGAGGCTCGGAGGAGCTTTCTGTAATGCTGGTCCTGGTCCTGCTCTGAAGTCTTTGAGAACACCAGATGTTGCTCATTCCCAGCCTAAATCACTCCATAGCAATGCCTGTGCTAAATTACCTAGACGATTATTATCAGCATCTAGTGCTAAAGTTCCAGCTAAACTCCTGATATAGCAGAACTTTGAATTTCGAATTGTACTAGTTTAGAAAGACGTAAAATTTTCAGTTAATACAAAATTCAGTATTCATCTTCTTTGATGTACATCCTTTCATCTTTTTGCTGCCATAGTCATTTTGGCAAATAGAGACTTGTTATACAAAACCTTTGTCTTAAACTGAGAAAATTAAACTTCATCAGGTGTTTCAGCTGCCTCTGGAAGACATCTGGCCATTCTGTTTGCATTAAGTGTTTGAATGACTTAGATTTTTAGGACCGCTAGGTGGTTCTTCTTGCTCAAGAAAATGAAAATCTTTTGTTGAATGTGCAGTTCTAAAATTACTTGATCTTTCATTATTTTTCATTTTACTTCCATTGCCTGATACTATGAAATGCTCTGTGTACCCAGGTGGGTTTGTTTCTGTTCTCAGATTACATTTTGGACAGAGTATTAGGTAGTTTTATATGCAAACTCCCATAAAATCTTAAGTAGGAGATCACGTTCGTAGTCAAGATGAAATGGAACTAATAATAATTTTTGTCTAAACTGAGCTTAAATTTTAATTAGCCATAGCATTGTGGTGAACTAACCCTATACTATGATAAATTACTTAAAAATAGTATTTAAAGAATAAAATTTAAATGTGTCTTGCCACTGAACCGTGGGGATTTGTGGGCTAACCAACACAAACACACTATTTTCAGACTGAAATGCTAAATTAATGGTTGACATCTTGCAGTTATGCAGAATGTTTTTCATACTTTGTTTGGTTTCTTTCAGTAACTAGTTTATCAAAAGCTGAGAGAATTCTTGGGAGTTGGAAAGATGGAAAAACTTGGGTTTATTTGTTAATCCATGAATGAAAGCACGGTGTGAATAATGCATTAGTTCCACAGTTTTGAGGACCGCAGGGGAAAAGAAGACTCTGTCCAGGTCAATTAAGGATAAAATTTAATCTCTTTAATACATTGGTTAATTTAAAATATAAAAGATACTTCCTTTAACTTTTATGTCACTTGATGTATTTTTATTTAACAGTTGATTTCCATCCAAAAGCAGTTTGCAAAAAAAGTAATTAATGAATCAACTATTAAAAAAAGAAATAACATTATAGCATTTTCTACCAAAACAAAAAGGAATAAAATTCTGACTGAATGCCTGTTAAATGGTTTAAATTTATTTTGTAGCCTTGTGGTCTATAAAAGGACCATGCTGATAATTGTAAAGGCTTTGTTTAGTGGAACACCATCTTATATTAGAAGCTGAATGTTTGAGTAAAGATCTCTCGCTTTAGAAAACAATAGGTAGCAATGCAGAATCCAAACTTCAAATTAGTATTTTGTGATATGATTTCAAACTGGTTGATTTCACTGAGAGCAGTGAATAGAATTAAAATTTATTGCTGCTCTCTTCCCTCAGTCAGTTCTAGGTGAATCTTTACCTGTCTGGCATCTGTGTAATGAAAAATCCTTTTATTTTTAACTGTAATTTTTATTTTTTCTTCACTGCTGAATTTAAAACTAACGGGGGAAAAATTCTAAGGAGAAGACTTTCAGTCACTCTTGTGTTGATCTTTTGTACCCTGAAGATGATTGCAATGACTTTAAAGAAGATTGTAATCTTCCCCCTCTGTCTGGTTTTGGGTTTTGTTTGTTTGTTTTTTAATGCCTTGTTATTATAAAAGCGGATTATATTTTTAATTTAGTTTTTCTTATATTTCCCTTCCAAATTGCTTTCTGAATGAAAATGTTGTTGCCCAGCTCCTAGAATGCACTGAAAAGAGGGAATTATATTGCTATTACAACTGGCTTTTTTAAGGGTGATGACTCTACAAAACTCCTGGGATCCTCAGACTCACTGATACTTGATTTCTCATTCAAGAGTGTATTTGAAGCTTGTATTTCATATTTCTGAGTATGTTGACATAAAATGAGGATTCTTTTTTCTTTCACAGACATTTAATTATTTTTAGAAGAGTTACGTTTTATTCCATTTATTTGATTCCTTTTATCCCTTCTCCCTCCAATATATGGATTTCCTACAGTTATTTCTTTAACGTGTAAATTTAAGTAGAAATACAGGTATTTTCTTAAAGCTTTACAATCCCATCTGCTAGTGTTACCAGTTAAGAGTGTTAAGTATTGGTTGGTATCATTACATGCTGTGTTGTTTGTCATAATTAATTTATTATGGAATGGAGGAGAGTAATAAGTTTTATATAATGTATTTCTGTATTTTTGAGATGGGAAGAATTTTGTTACCCAAAGCTTGTTTTGGTGTGTTTTGAAGTGTTTGGAGCCAAGGAGTGATTAATGCATAAGAAATAGGTGTTTTGTGAGGTTTTGGAACTCTGTTTTATGTTTTCATGAGATTGCAGAGAACTGGGTATGAAAACCCAGGCAGCTCCCCTCAGTTCTGTATTCATATCCATGCACCCTTTTGTTGTCAGTGGAAAAAGGCTGAGTAGCTTAGGGTGTAGTTAAGAGAAGCCATAGCTTGATGTAATTTGGAATTTTAAGGTTCGATCATGGGGCATATCATTCCAAAGTATTTTTAGTTTAGATGTTATGTGTTGGTGTTTTGTTTACGAGCTGTAATCCCAACAATAAAATGCTTCTTATTAAAATGTAAACAAAACTGTAGTATTTCTAGCAACAATTGTATTATTTTTGAATAAAGATGTAATAATAATAAATATCTAAAGTCTTATACAGCTTTTTTTTAATTTAAAAAATAACTAAAGGAGAAATTCTTCTTTAGTTGTTTTTTTTTTTTTTTTTACCATGGTAGGTAATCATAATATTATTTTGGCATTCTATTATTTTGCAAATATTTTTGATATTTTGATAATTCTTCTGTAGATAGCATTCTATAGGGTAGTTCCCTCCAAACAGGAAATTTTGTTTTATACTTGGTTAGCATTAGTGTGGCTTCAGTTAAGGTGCATGCTTTTGTAATTTTATCTGTATAAATTCAGTGTAAAGCTCTTCAAACTGTGCCCCCATTAGCAATATTAAGCCAAAGGTACATGTATTGTTTTCTCCAAAGGATTTCGTCTTTAATTTGAAAATTTGTTAAGTCAATCTTCTGCATTTTTATTAAATGATGGAGTTTTGGAAGTTTCTTTTACACTGTTTGTAAACCTTATTAAGAAACAAAATACATTTAATTTGTTACTGTTTTCTAATGATGTATTTCCACGCAGGTGGAGAACGAACTTGTGGTGTACATGAACTGATCTGCATTAGAAAAGGTAAGCAATGATTTGTGAAAGTGAGCTCCTTAGCTTGTGGATAGTCCTGGTGAGAAATCTCCTGCCCAGTGTTATGGTCTGACTTTCTGTGAATCTTAGTGTTGTATCTTTGTTTTGCAGAACCTTTTTATGTTGACAGTGTCAATAGAAAAAAATAGTAAAATTATAAAATACAATTTGGTTTTTCACAAGAGGGAAAAACGTGCTCCTCCAGTATTCACCAAGTTACATGTGTTAATGCTGTTCAGCTGTGGTAGGTAACCACGAAAACCTTGATCTTTGCTTTATCCAGATGAGATATTTGTAGGATGATACGATTTTTAGCAGTAATAGAAAGTTGTGAGGATGTTTTAAAAAACTGATGTAATGAACTGGCAATCTCTGCCTCTGATTTCAGGTGAGATCCTAATGACTCAAACTTCTTTGAAAGCAGCTGTAACAATAGTGAGACAGCAACTGACAGAGCACAGAGCAGAGCTGTGCTCCGGGGAGGGCTGGTACAGCTTAAAGCTGAGCTACAGTGACTGAAGTTGGAGCTCAACAGAACAGCTCAGCCGATGTAAAGACTAGATACAGTTCTGTTTTCTGTCCGTCTTGGCAGCCCTATGCTCCTTCCTCCAGCATTGCTGTTGAAGCTCTGTCTTCTCATCTGAAAGCTAATTAAAAAAAAAAAAATTCTTCAAGGATTAGTTCCTTGAATTGAGTCTCAGTTAGGTCAGAAGAGGCTCAGTGCTTTCCAAAGGAAGGAGTAAGAAAGTGTGGTGGGAGAGGAATAAGGCTGCAAGACTCTTGTGACAGCAACTTCGTGTTAGACTGGCTCAATAGTACTGTCAAACCACATCATACTCTGTGGGAAGAAATTTTGTTTGTCCTCCTAGTTTCCATTGCATTCACTAAGACATTTTGGTTAAATTATTTGGGTTTATTGAAACATTTATTTAATATTGCCTAACCTCAGAATTAAGCCTACCAGTTAAGGTCAAAATAGCTTTATGGTCACAAGTCATCTTTTCCAAATATCTATTAAAAGAATTATTGAGTGTTGTATGTAGTTTGACAGCACTGTAATTAAGAACATTTTTCCGCTTTTCTAAACTGTGAATCATTTAGATCTTCCTTTTTTTAAATTCTTTCTCATTTTGGAGAGGAGGTGAATTTTTTCTTTTTATTGCTGTCTCTGTTTTTCCATTGACAGATAAGTTGGTGCATACAGTGCTTTATATTCCTTCTGTAATAGGTCCTGTTTATCTTTCTGAATTGTGAAACTCACTGGAATTTCAGAAAGCCTTCTGATAAAGTTTCAAAAGCTGTTAATCTTGCTAATCCTTATTTATTTTAGGATACTGTACTGATTTTAAGAAAAACAATTTTTCTGCATTCTTGGAGACAGTGCTGTATGGTTTTAATGTTAATTGCTGGGAAGTTAAATTGAAAAGACATGATTTTTAGAATTTTTTTTAAGATTCTGTGTTACATTTGAGCATTGAATTCTAAACTCTGTTAGCCATTGGTACAATAAGTTAAATAACAGTAGCATGGAACCTGTGTTTTAGCGTTGGTGGTTATAAATTAGCCTAAGGTAAGTGTGATTAGAGGAGAAATATCCTCTTAGTGCCATTTATGCTTGCCTTATGTTGGGTTCCTTTTTAGTTCATGTGAGTTTCCATGCATATTCTAAGCTTGTGTGTCCCTCTGTTACTGACAAATCTCTCTTTGTAGCGCATGGATTTGGTTCATTCTTGTCTGTATTCACTTCCTACTCGATGTGTACCTTTAAAGCAGAAGGTGCTTGCCATTGTACTGCAAATCTTCCAGTCATGTAGAGTTTTAGTTACTTTACATCATCTGATACACATTCAAGATGCTTTTGTTGTCTGACCAAGGCCAGGCTCCTAAGGATTACTTTATTTGCCAGTTGTCCGGCCCTGCTTGCTTGCCAGGGTAAGAGTGCAGACTCGAGGTCTCTACTGACATCCTCAGAATAGGAAGGCATTTCCAAGTTGAGAATTCCTGGCTGCTGGCAGTCTTGAGCTGGTCAAATCAGACCTTCCAGCTTTGTCCTTAAGTCACTGAGTGCTCATGTCAAGCTTATACAGGATGGAGTTGCCCATCTCTTGACTGTGCCCTGAAAGCTAAGCTGTTTTTTCATCTGTGAGCTCACCGTAGAAGTTGAATGGACAGATGAAGTGTTCACATTGACACATGGGTAATTCCCTGCAGTCTCGTCTGGTGCTGGGTAAGGTTGCAGGGTGCCCTTCTCCGTTTTCTCTGGTGTCTGTGTGACTGTGGCACCAGGAGAGTATACTCCAGTACTCCTGGCATTCATCCACTCCCTCGTTTTCATGGGATACTGTCTGTGAGGATTTGAGAGCTGGTGGTGTTTGACAAAATGGTTCTCTATTTGCTGTTTGCCTCTTGTGCTTTCTGCCAAGGAATGGTGGGTAACTCTGACTGCCCTGTGACTGGAGTTGGAGTGCCCGTGTGGAACCTCTGGAAGAAACAGTAGTAGTAAATAGCCTGCATTAACTAACCGGAGTTCTTCCAGTGTACACTTGTGCTTTGCTTGTCTGTCCATCTTTTTTATAGTCCTTCCAAATTCATCGTCGTTGAGAAGCAGCTAATAGGATAAACAGCAGTGTTCCATCTTGTTTTTCCTGTACTGAATAGGGAAAAAGGAAAAGTAAGCATGCAAGCAAGCATGTGTTTTCTATGAATAATACATGGGAAAACGTTCCGGTTTCAAGTGATGGAATGTAATTACAATTTATATGGGGATTATATGACTTGAAGGACACCTGTTGCTGGTGGTTAATTTTTCTTTCTAGTTAGCAAAGTAACACATTCCTAAATTGTCTTTTTCTTGCCTGTGCTTTCATTTTTTGCTAGGAAAGTAGGAACCTTGGAGTATCAGATGGTGAAATGTGGAAAGGGACCAGAAAGGTGTGCAAAGCTATGTGTGACTACACCATTTAGCTCAAATAACATAATGAAAACTTCTTAGCTATAGTTGAAGGCATAGCTGTGAAAGCAAAACCTAAGCCTTAAAAAGCAAATGTCTGTTCTAAGATTATTCAGCTGTAAAAATGAAAATAACTCGAAACCTCAGTTTCCCTGTTTTTTGTAGGCTTTGTATTTCTCAGATTAGTTAAAACCATGGACTCAAAAGTTTTGCAAGTATCAGTTATAATGTTCATTGGATATCTGAGATTATGTTGGTTCTACTGGGAATATGATCCCAATATGGTATTGATACAGGACTCAGCTTTGCTACCCAAAGATGTAGCATTGTCTGGCACAGGCCTCCTCCCCTGTCACGTTCATGTCCTTACAGTTTTGTAGTTGCCCAGGGGAGACTGTGGTGGGTCCCCTTCTAGGCTGCTCAAGAAGGATTGCACTGCTTTTATAGGGTTTTGTTATTTGGTTTCCTTTTAGCAGATTCATACATTTTTGAGAAGAATCTGCAAAGAGCTGATCAGGAATAAGGAGACTGATAGGCTTTTCTGGAAAGGCTTTAAAACTGATTCTTATGTATTTTTAAAAAGGCTTCTTCTAAATGCATAAACATAGGGAGTGTGTGTCTTGAAAATGTGAGTATTTTCTGGCTGTTATATAACATCTAATAACTACAAAATACTGAACAAGTCACTTCCCAGCTATCAAAAAGAATTTTAAATATGTATGATCAGCTATTAGGGAAGCTCTGAAATTTGTGTCTGCTGTGTTTAACATAGTTAAGTAGTTGAACTGTTTGTGTGGTTTTATATTTACACATTGTTGAAATCTGGAAACTGGAAAAAAAGAAGAAAAGAAAAATAGATTCTTGCTTTTATTATAAATGAACTTCTTGTTTACTTCTATTATTTAATGCAAGTTTGTGTACACACACTTATTCAGTGTCTGACAATACAAATTGAAGGCCTGGCTAGGGAAAGAAGAGTCCTACTTACTTTTTGACAGCAGAAGGTGACAGAGTTTTTCTGAAACTACTCAGTTAGCAGTTTGCCTTTTTGCTGGATGTCTTCCTAGTATCCAGCTGGTTTTGAGGAGGTCCGGAGATTAGTGTTAAGTTATTCCTTTGGTTGTTTGCTATGGACATAAAAGAACTCAGGGAACTTGAGATCAGACTTGAAAAAAATACATCTTTTTTAGCTGTATAATGCAGCTGCAAATCTAGCTTGGAATTAGCTGTTGTTAGATTTAGTAATGTTTTAATTAAGGCTGTTTCAGGTTCTGTTTGTACAAACAAGACAGATTTGTGATGACTGTTTATGATATTGAGCTGTAACTGAAGAAACTCCTCTTTAATATATTTGGCTATGTATTCGCTGAGTGACATGTAAGTGACATTAAAGGAGACTTATATTAGACATATGTAGACAAATCTATAGACATATGTTTATATGGCCATGTTATTTTTAGGTCTCTTTCACCCAACAGTTCTTCACTTGTTTATTTCTGACGTAGTGCAAAGTGATACTTCTAACTCAGCAGTGTGTTTTGTATTTAATTCATGGAAATGTAGATAGAGTATCCGAGTAAGGGCTGAGTTGCACAGATGTTTAAGAATTATTTTTAAGCCCTTTTTTTCTTTTGCAAGATGTTCTTTTCTCTCTATTGTTGTGGCAGCCTTGCAAACAAAGGAAATTATTCAGCAAACTGACTTTGTGGGTAATAATGGAACAGAAATGCTCTCTTTAATATGTAAAAGAGAAGTTGCAAAAAGACAATGTCTTCGTCTGACAATGAAAAATGTCACTGGTTATAATAATTTTGAAAAGATAAGAAGGTGTGAATTTTTGCTTTGTCAGAAGTATGTTTTGAATGGAACTATTCCTCTTTAATGTTCTGGTCAACTATCCTTATCCATTTGCATGTGTCTGAATGTTAAGCTGCCAACTGCATTTAATCCAAATGCAAAAAAGTAACATTTATTCATTAGTTTCATTTTACAGTAGAAACATTATTATGTTGAAAGTCAACGGCATCTGATACTCAAGTTATCTTACACTATTTGTGATAGTCTACACTAAGTAACTGCCTCTGAAAAAGAAATAAAATCATTTTCCTCTTTCTCCCCTTTCACTCAGTTGGTAGAACTACTGAAGGTAGTAGAAGGGTGATGCCACAAATGGTAGCAAATTTCTTTAAATTAGGAAATATCACATTTGTGTAAAATGTAAATATGTGTTGTTTCTATACTCATTTAGGAGTTCAGATTTGGGCAGTACAAAGTAAAGTGCACTTTCTCGCTTTACAAAGAGGAATAAAAACTCTTCATTAAGAAAGGATAAACAATTAAAGCTACTTTTATAATAAATGAAGAAAATAGTAATTAATACTTTTTTTTTCAAGGCTTGAAAAAATTTTAAATCCTATGAATACTAAACGTCATAGACTTGGGAGATATTTATTCTGTTAAAAAAAAAAGAAAGTATAATGTTAATTTTAACATTACCAGAATATTTACTGAATTTTGCACTTTGTTGGAAAAGTAATCTGTATGTACATGTTTTGGGTTAGGGAAAACTTAACACAAAGTAAATACGAAGCTTACTGATGCCCATACTGAAAACAGAATATTATTTCTGTGTGTTCTCCTGTGTTTGGAGTCTTCTGGAAAGCAGCAGCTACTGGGGAAAGTGCCCTTCTGGAGAGCAGCACTGAACTCCAGCTACGGCAGTATCTTTTCTTTTGTGGCAAGTTTTGTGCAAGAACTTTGTTATATCCAAACCCTGGCCTTTCTTCACTCAAGTTCTCATGTTCATATAATCATTTTTACCATGCAGTACTTTGCTGTTAATTACTGTTGGATTACATGGATTGTCTCATGCTTTGTTGTTAATTGTAGTGTCTGATAGGGAAAAATGAGGTTTTAAAATATTTTTATTGCATAGGTTATTTTTCTTTCCCCGTAGTGGAGAGCTACTTTGTGATGGGTATGAACTTTTAAACTGCAAGTCTCTAGACCCCTGTGGGTCTTTAATTCTTTTGCTTTGGGAGGATTATTTCAGAACACCATTAAAAAAATTATAATCACTGCTGTTCTCTTACCCACTGCGTGGATAATAGTCATGTAATATGCTATATAATTGCAACAGATTGTTGGGATTTGGAGGTAATCAAGATGATTCCATGATCAGTGTCTATTCCAAGTGGAAAATGTAATGCTTCCTTCACTGTTTCTTTTCAGAGATTTCTGTTGTGAGATACTACTTAATCAGAGATGAATTACATGTAAGAGAGAAAAGGCATTGAGGGACTGGTAAATCAGCAGGGATGGCAGGCTGACAACTTTTTCAGCACATAAGGATTTAGGAATTAAAAGATTTCTGTCAAAAGTTTAAATCTCTGTCTCAGACTATGGCTTCAGTTATTCCTAAATTCTTTCTTAGATCAGTGGTACTTTGGAGCCAAGGGTCCTCCTTTTCCTGTAATTAGATTTATCACCAAAAGACAGTTTCAGCGTGGTATTTTAAAAGAAAGGGAAAAGAATTGTGGGAAACACAATCTGTAGAGGCAGTACTAGAGCTGACACAAGTATTTTTCTTCAGTTATGTGTGTGATTAGTTAATTTAATGAACCAAGACAGTTTTATTGTGAGTTGGAAGTGGCTGAGGTCACTCCTAAGCTCCGGGTTTGTTCAGCCTGGAGAAGAGGAGACTGAGGGGAGACCTCATTGCAGTCTACAATTCCCTCGTGAGAGGAAGAGGAGGGGCAGGCACTGATATGGGCTCTGTGGTGACAGTGACAGAACCCGAGGGAGTGGCCTGAAGTTGTGTCAGGGAAGGTTTAGTTTGGGTATCAGGACAAGGTTCTTCACCCCGAGGGTGTTTGGGCACTGGCTCAGGCTCCCCAAGGCAGCGGTCACAGCACCAAGCCTGGCAGAGCTCAAGGAGCATTTGGACAATGCTCTTCTTTGGGACTGTGCTGTGCAGGGCTGGGAAATGGACTTTGATCCTTGTGAGTCCCTTCCAACTCAGGATATTCTATTCTGAATTGTATTTTTTGAAGTAAATGAACTCTATTTGATGTAAATATTTAGTCAAGTAATTTAATTGATTGTAATAAAATCAAATAAACTGAATTTTTAACTTAAAATATGTTCTAGAATATCTTCCTGTGTGTGAGAACTCCTAGAATCTAGATGTTAAAACGTATTTTTCTTATTAGTCCTTGTAATTAGATATTAAGAAAACAAAGGGAAAAAGAAGTTCTGCTTTGTCTCTGTAGCAGTGCCTATTATCCCTCAGCCAGGATGAAGTGACATAAACTGAATGTTAAAAAAAATTGCTATTATTTCTGGTAAATTTCCACTGTGATAGGAGTGACAATGGAGTTAGACCAATGTAGCTTTCATGATATGCTAATTCCAGTAAACTTTTCATGTAAACAAACACATTTATTTTTTGCTTAAGATGACATTTTTTAGAGATAAATCCAGAAGTGGCGTCATGTATCACTTGAGGTAATACAAGTTTTGTGTTTTCCTCCGTATTTCTTTGAAAGGTCTATTTAAAGGGCATTGATATTCCAAATAGGAAGTTAAATAAGCACTTTCCTCCTCGTTTCATTCAGTCAGTCTTAAAAAACTACTGAGAGGTTCATGTTGCTAAAATTCTTAATAATTTTCTTATTTAGAAAATGCGATGCTCTTTTCAGTTTTGCATTGAAATTGAATTGAGTTGTCATTTCAAGTTCACGCTCATTTGAAATTGTGTGTCACTCAAGGTTAAATCCTGGATGTGGATACTTAAAAGGTTGAAGTTCAGGTAGCTCATGTTGCAGGGGCTTGTAATTTGTACTGGAGAATGTGTAAACTTACAACAAAGTGCAAGACGCAGGAGCAACAAACCCAGAGGAAGAAACATCCTAAGACTGGCAGAATAAAACGTATTTAGCATAGTGTGCTGACAGATGTAGCCATGAGTAGTGGGCCAAGGGAGGAAGTCTGTGCTGCACAAGGAAAGGCAAAATGCAAGTTTGAATGGGAGGGGCAGCGTCTTTATACAGAAAATTTTCAGTTTTAATGTAACGTAAGTGCAAATAAAAAATTAAAAGCATTGATATGTGAGATGTAATTGTGTGTTTTAAGTTGAGCTAAAAGACTTCCTGATGTTTGTTTTGGCAAAACATAGAAGAAATAGGTAAATTTGTAGAAGGGAATTACATAACTCCAGTGTTCTATATGGCAGATAGAAGAAAGAATAAACCAGGAATCACAGGATATATGTTTGGAATTTTGTCTTTTGATGTGTTCAATAAAATGTTTTGGGTTCATCGTCTGTCACTGATTTTTAGCAGCAACATCAGCTAGTCAGTTTTTGTGGTACAGTTGCTTCTGGTTTTTTTTATGGGAAAGCATTCTAATAGTGATGCTGCCAGATATAGTTCATGTTTGGGAAGCAGTGCAGGTAGCCAAGAATTTAATGTTTTAAGTCTTCTAAGGCAACAGTGGATAAACTATTACCCCCTGTAGGTGTAGCATTTGGTTTAGGTAAAAAAGGTTGTATTCACTTGTTACTTGTTCAACTATTCCAGCAAACAGAAAGATATTAATTATGTACGAATTTGATGCCTTGAGTGGCTACCTAGAAACAGAGACTAGACAGGACTAAAGGAATAAAGGTAGGGATTTATTTGAAAGGCCTTCAGAGGTACACCCTGGGGAGCCAAAGGCTACATCCAAGATGGACCCCAAGATGGACAATGAGTCACGAGTTCTTCACACTTTTATTGGTTTGGTTCATTTGCATATCAGGGTTAATTCTCCAATTAAAGCTTCAGTTAATGATGTAATTTCCCCAAGCTTGCCCCCCCTTTAGAGGCCTGGTTTGTACTTCTTCGGCCTAGGATGGTCTGAGTGTCCTTGGAGAGCAGTCCTGGAGAGGCTTTGTTATGTCTATCTGGCATAAGAGAGCAGAAGCTAACGGGCTATAAGAAAGTTCAGAGTTATACACTAGGCAGTATAGGATTTGAAATATATAAATGTTAGAATCTAAGGCGTCAAATTCACAAATTGCTGTGAAACGCTGTGTATTGAGTTTCCATTGTCAAAGAAAAGCTGTTTAGAAAGAGCACAAAATCTTAGGTAGCCTTCCAGTTCAG
The DNA here is from genome assembly GCA_013398015.1 of Oreocharis arfaki. NCBI lineage: Eukaryota > Metazoa > Chordata > Aves > Passeriformes > Paramythiidae > Oreocharis > Oreocharis arfaki. The sequence continues at coordinate 294,429 of VZRR01005974.1, forward strand.
TTACTCACTTTTGGAGAAGAGACAATCCTATGTAATTAGTAAAAAAAAAAAAAATTACGTGGAAATTGATGCATATGAAAGTACAGTCCCTACTCCTGTTGAGTAATGTCAGACCGAAGTACTTCACTTGTGAGCAGACGATGGTGTGGAGGGGATTCATTTGGTTTTTTCTGTTATGACATGAGTTGTCTGTGAGAAATAAATACATATTGTTTGGAGATAAGTAATTCAAGCATGGAAAAAGGCACTCAAGGCACGAATCTTGTTGTTTTGTTCAGTAACCTGCCCAGCTTTCTAAAAATATGTTAATTTCTTGTGCAAGTGGCAAAGTTGCAAAGAAGTGACAAGCAGCAGTGAATGGCATTTGGATTAAAATGTTTTGGGCTGGACAGTGCAGATTATTTTCATGGAGTATCAAGATGTAATAGTGTAAAAAATGAATAACAGTAAATCATTCTTTTTCAGGACTAAATACAAAACAAGAGTCCTGTATATTTAAAAGAATTTAAAGAGCTGAAATATCTCAGATCAAGTTGTAAAAAAACCCCAAAACCCCAAGTTATAAATAAAAACAAGCTTGCATATTTAATTTCAAATGTTTTTTGTGCTAGGATCCTAAAGGTAATTGGCATTTTTTGGATCATACCCCCTAGTTACTTAATTTGTGTACAGAAGGGATAGTATTGCATTTGTAAATGAATAATTGAAACACCACTAAGATAACTGTGTGGCTTTGTACATTACTAGCTAAGTGAGTAGTATGATGTAGAGTGTGAAAGCTCAAAAAATAAATGACTGGATATTAAATACAGTTTGGGGCTAGATACATATTAAAATATTAAATGCTTTTAAAATAAAAATAAAAAAAGTTTTGTATTTTTGAAATGTCTGAGTATTTTTGGTTTTTTGGTGATATTTATTTGAAGATGCCATTATTTTCTGGAGAGTTTAAAACATTTTTTGGAAATGAAAAATTTTTTCATAGCGGGGAAGTTATTATTTGAGAAAGAGGTGCAAATTTAATATTTAAGATGAAGAGATGGTAAGTTTCTGTGTTCTAATACTTTTGATTCTAGTGATGATAACAACAAATTGGAATTAAAGTGGTGTTAATGTAATACTTCTGTAATGACTATGACTTTCTATGCCACTTCCGTAGCCAGCAATTCAATTAGTCTTGGAAACTTTGTAGAAAGACATTTCTTCTTTTAGTATTTCTAAACCTGCCTTATATTATAATGAATTTCAAATATAAATTCAGAATTTCATTGTTGTTTTTCTTAAGAACCGAGAATACTGATGAAGTTTATACAAGTAGGACATTTGAACTTACAGCATGACTTTGAGAAAATACTGCTTTTTTACTGGTTTCTGATAGTAGAAGAAACCACTGAGAACCTCTGAGAGTTTTTAAAATGCTTTCCATGGTACAATTAATGCCCAGGCAAGTCAGAATTTGACAGTATGTTTTGAATCAAAATAATTCTGGTGGTGAATGTGGCATAGATGCATTTTTTAATGCAAAAAAGAACTTTTTATTTTTTTCTGTCTATGAAGTATACCTGCTTGACACTTCAGCTGTGAGAAACTAACTGAAGGATTAATGTGATGTATAAAACCTGTATTTGTAGGTGGGAATCTGTACACATTTCATGTGGAAAATTGAAGTCCATTTTTTTCCTGGCTTTATAATGGTAATACATTACAGGATTTCAGCTTGATAATTTACCTAATCTGTGAACAAGTATTCTAAGACTCTTTACATGAGTGCAAATTGATACAGAAATATAATTTTCAAGTCCTGTGTTCACACTGAATACATAAATAATTAATTAGTCTTGCTGGAGCTAAAGTTTCATTCTTTTTGTAAGGTATCAGCCAATGTTTCTTTTTTCACTCCAGAAAAATGTCATCAGATACTGTGTTTCCATAGAGAACTATAAGACTTTCAGACAGTGCCTTTTTTTAACTACTTAGTATCCGGGAAGTACTGGAGAAAAAAACCCCGAAGTATTCAGTTTTCAGGTTCCTTTTAGGTTGTGGTTAATTCCCTTAAGCACGTATTTTGATGGATCAAAGCAGTTTGATTGCTGAACAATATAAACATAAGTAAAAATTTAAAAATTACAATATAAATCTACATCAAATGTGACATACAGGAGAGTGTTTTTCCCTGGAGATGTTGTACAGTTAATCTGTCCTATTAAAAGGAGACTGTCACTGCCCTTAATTGAGAATCATTCCATGACTGGAATTCAGTTAAATCTCCTGCTTAAAGCAGTCTGGACACTGAATTCAGGCAAAGTTGCTTAGGACAGCCTGCTCCAATAATAAGATAATCATTCCCATAGTTCATTCAGCAGCCCCATGACCATTTATCTGCCTTCTGATCTGTCTTCTTTTTTGCCTTCTCATCACTTGCTGACTTGTTCTGTGGACCCCATATTGGTGTTGCACCTTCTTCGTATCTCACGCTGATTTCCTCCCTGAACATCATTAACCTGTGACACCTTCTACTGCACTCTCACTTCTGCTGGTCCCTGTGTTCTTGTGAATTGCAGTTCCCTCTTGCTGTCTTTTCTGCCACTGCCTCTGTGTTTGATAGGTGCTATGGCTGGAAGTTATTTAAGAATGAAGATTTTCTGCTCTGGGCCCAGTCTCTAGTCTCATTTGGGTCAGGATAAATAATTCAGAGAAAATTTGGTGTTGTTCCAATAGCCGCAGACATTCTCGGTTATCCATATGCAGTCTTGGAAGGGGTGGGAGCATGCTTACTGCCAGCAGAACTTCGGGAGATTTCATCTGTTAAGCTTTGAGGTCAAAAATTAATATATATGAACTGAGGCTTTTGTCAAATCTCAGAGTATTCCCGTGTATGGGAAGATTCCATGAAAATGGTAAATAGATGCCTGACAAACGATAAATAAAAGCCTGACACATGCCAAAGTTCATGATAATTAAAATATTAATGAAAAAAAAATTAGCTGCCTTTCCTCTCTGTTCCAGAATAGAAATTCTCTTTTCTCACCTTGTTACCCCTCTTGATGCAGCAGGATGTCTCATTTGAAGTTGTTGGCAAGTTCCTTTTCATGGGAAAATTTTCAGGGATGGTGTAGGCAAAATGACACATGATCTCTTCTGGTCAGAGGTAAGAAGTGAAGCAAAAATAATTGTCAGGTTTAGATAGGTCTGGATGTCCAGCTCAAAACAGAAGTGCAAATCTGTCCAATTTGTTTTTCATGGTGGAAGGCACATTTCTTTGGATCTTTCATTCTTTGTCAGATTTAAAAGACACCTGTGTAATAATTTAAGAACAGCACCACAGACACAAATGTTCCCTGTCATCCTGCAAAACGAACTGAGGAGGTTGTGGAACTGCATGTGTTTCTCAGTCAGTACTTTTACATAGATGTATGAGCCCAGATTTACAAAGGGCATATGTCGAATCAGCGAATGATTTCATTTGGAAGGCTCCTGGGAAAGTAATTTGCAGTTCAGTCCCCTGCTCAAAGCAGGGATAACATTGAAGTTGGATTCTATAACTGATCTAGGCAATCTGTTCCAGTGATAAACTCCTCTCATTCTGGGCTTTTCCCGCCTCATCTCCAATTGGAATTTCTCTTGTAGTTATTTCGGACTCCTGCATCTTGTCCTTTTGTATTGCATTTCTGAGAATGCAGAGTCTGTCGCCAACTTTTCTTTAATCCCACTCCTTTTTAAATAGTGAAAGATGCTACCATGAAGCATTATAGTCCTAAAGTGAAGTGCCAAGATCTTGGCAAACGGAATTTGTAAATCTGATAAAGCTTCATAAATGTTTATTAAATAGAAAAAAAATCAACCCCCAAGAATGGCATTTATGGTGTTGAGTATAGAGTCTTGCAAAGTCAGCAGGAAGAAAGGGATGTATGAAATCCCAGCTTTCATCCAGACGAATGCAGTCATGTTCAGCTCTGAAAGATGTGTTGTCTGTGTGCTGAGACCACAAAATCCACTCTTAGATGCTACTCTCCCTGTTTAGAATGCAGGTTTGAGACATAACTGAACCTATAATGTTTCTTAATTATCAGTACACTACTAATGAACTGGTTAACAGATTAATTATTCTGTTACATATCCCTAGGAATCACTTCCAGTTCTGTAATGCTTTACATACACGATTGTTAATTGCATGTAGTTATTGAGTTCTATCACATTTTTGCCTATAAATTGCACCCAAATATTACTGAGTTGCAGTTTTATAACCCTTCACTTTAACCTCCCACCTTACTTCACAACAAATTTGCAGTTCTGTCACCATTTTAACTTCTCACTTAAAGTTTTTTGGATGTAAACCTCGTGGAGTGTCCACTGGGTTTACTAAGGGGTTTCCCTCTGACATCCTGGCAGCCCTTATTAATGAAGCAGCTCAGCTTCGTTATAGTCTGTGGGCATCTGCACTCCTTTCAAAAGATCTGCCCCCTCTTGGTCTTGAACTGCCTTTATAAGTTGTTACTTATTTCTCTTGTTTTGCTGCTCTTCTATATCCCTTTGTCTACCTAGTCTCTTTTCAAATAAACAAGCTACCCTTTAGATACTCTTTCCCCATTGCTTCAATTTGCTACATCCATTTGCAGATTTCATGTTTCTAAAACCTGTTCCTTGATGATCTTGGTCTTAAATGGTACAATTGATGTTAGCTAGTCAGGGACTTCAAATATTCTGCACCTGCCAAAGATCCCCAACACTGCCTTTCAGTTACCTTCTTAATTAGCAATTACATATTCTTTATTTTATGTACTCTCTAAGACATATCAGTCTACTTTGGCCTTTATTCCCCTCTACTTGGTTTTAAGTGTGCTTTATCTCTCTTCCACTTAGCTCTTTCTTGGTTCATATGCAAGTGAACTTACGTGGTTTTTCTCATTCTGTGTTTTGCTCTTGGAAGCATCCTCTTGTCAGGGAGCAGCGTGGGCCAGCTGGTCCCTGAGGGAGGAGGAGCCAGGTGCTGAACATAACAAGGTGCGCAGGGCAAGGGCTCGGTCTCTCCTCAGCAGCACTGTCTCAGAGCTGGCCCTCAGCAGAGGTAGCCAAACCTCCAGAAGATGGGGTGCTCTTAGCTCCTTTCCAGTGCTCTGTCTCTCAGGTGTTCCATCAGAAATCACTGGTCTTGGCAACTTCTGATAATCTCCCCATTTTTCTGCAGAGGCTGTCCAGTCCTCCATCAGAACCTCTTGCTTGCAGTGTCAGTCCCTTTTAGATTGGGACCAGATGCTTTTCTGTTCTTTGAAAAGGTGGTTAAGCATCAACTCAGATTTAAATGGTGGGGTTTTAGTTATTTGAATGGTGGTGGTTTAATTATATTTTGCATATATATCTGCATCTTTTGAGGTATTTGGTAATGATCAATTCTGATAATATTACAACTTTGCAAACTTTTACAAGGTTTTTAAAAATGTGTTTCTTTCTGTTTCTTGTAGTATCTCCTGAAGCAATTGGATTCCTGTCTGCGGTCGGGGTGTTCATTATTCTCATGTTGCTACTTTTCCTATATATTAATAAGAAGATGTGTTTTGAAAATGTTAGTGGTTTCCCAGATCTCGATTCAGGATACACTACAAGAAAGAATTCACAAGATAAACTTTGTAAGTATCTGACATACAGTGTACTAAACTTAATTATAAGAATGCACATTTTTGCAAGGATGTAGCAACACAAGAACGTTGGCTTTTCCTGTGACTGCAGTGCTTGGAAAGGACCAAATCTTTGTATCCACAGCCCACATAAATTCAACAGCTGTATAACCAAAGAGTTTGCATGGGGAGATACTTCTCTTGCACTCTGAGAATACTGTTGAACTTATTTTAAACATTCCATAATTTTATATAATGAAATCTTTTCAAGTAAATTTGTGAATGGGATTGTTGGATTTTTACTCAGCCTGTTAAAATCCTTCGCCATACTTTTGGGGAAGGTCTTGCTTTTATTCACCTGGAAAATAATTTTAAAGAATAATTTTATTGACATCTTATATCTGACTAACACATTATTGAGTATTTTTTAATACAACAAGGTCTTTAAGGATCATGTGTAATGAAAGAAATTAGACCTTGAAAAAGATATTGAGGGCTGGTGAAACAACCTCTTCCTACTTTTGTGCTGTGAAAATTAAGCAGGATTTGTTAGCTGACTTGACAGAAAGAGACAGGCACCAGAGCAGAGAGCAGAGTGTGAAATCGAAGAGGCCTTCTTCCCCTCTACCTCTTTAAAAGATGGAGCTAAGTTTTTATTTTCAATTTTCTAGGAAGAAAAAAAACTTTACCCCCCAGAAATTGTCTATCATTAACTTTCTTTTTTGCTACAAAACAAGTCTTGATGTTCCAAAATGTGGAATACCTTATGTAAAAGACAACAAATATTTTGGGGTGAAGAAGTCTCCACGATGTGTGTTGTGTATGTTAAAAGCTTGTTTTAGTGTGATGTGGATGAAAGGATATAATTTAAATGTCTCACAACTTCTTCTTTGCAGGTTAGAATTAAAAAAAAAAAAAATTCCACCTCACGCAGTTGTCTTGGTTTTGAAAATAATGAATTTTATTATGGCTAGTTGATGCTGCATTTGATGAAAGACTATGGTTTTGCTGGTTGATTGTGGCTTCATTTCAAGATATTTATTTAGCTGTTTTCTTATTATTTTCAATGCATATTGAATGAAAAGAGGAAAGCTGCAACTTCCCCTGGTAAAATGTATTGATTTTTGAGATAGCAAAGGCAAATAGCTCTGAAATTGAAGCTGGAGAAACAGAGATGATCAGTTTGTGAAACAGAGGACCTCTCACTATTCAAAGCTGTTGCTGAATAGGCTGGACAAATGGCGTTTTTTAGAAACCTTCACCAAAATCTGAAACTTCCCTCTGTGTCTTCCCTGGTGGACACGCTCAGCAGTGCTGTGGATGACCTGGCCAGTGTTGTTGGCGAGGTCGGCTACTCTGTAGCCGACTCAGTGACAGAGCAAGTAACGAGCATGATCAACGGCCTGCGGGCAGATGATGGGAGCTCCAAAACGCAGAGTGATAAACCTGTGGAATGTAGAGAGGAATACACACCATCATTAACTCATTCTCAGGAGATTAATATGAAGACAAAGAGAGGTGCTGCAGAACACAAAGAGACTCATAATTCCAATTCGTTAGATTTTGTAAAAAAAGGTACAAGTCAAGTTGGAGTATCTGACCATGTCTCGAACAAAAACCAGTGCCAGTTAAGAGGCACAGATAATAATAATCCTATCAGTAATACAGAAGTACCTCAGGATTTGAAGACTGTAGGGGGACCTTTTAAAAGGGAAGCAGTAGGGGAAAATGAGTATTTCATAAATGATAAGGATAGTAACGTGAAAAGTAATAAATTTACAGTGGAGCAATCTATTGAGCAGCAAGATAATTGCCTATATGCAGTATCAGATAATTCTAAGAATCATGTGCATAAAAGAATCAAACCGCAGTCACCTGGAGTTGATTTTAAAGATTCTGGTAAAGTGCACAGTATGAATGTTCCCCAAAATTTAGAAACAAAACTTGTTGAAGCACAGAAGGAGAATTTATCAGACTCCAGTTTGAAGAAGATGCACAATGACCATCCCAATTGCCTTAATGAAATCAAAGAAAAGAAATCTGAAGCTTTCTTTGGCGGAAAAGGAAAACCCATCTCAAAGGATGAAGGCAATTTGTCAACTACAGTTGCGAATGAGGGTAAAAGGAAAATCTCAAAGAAATTAGAAAGAGAGCTATGTAATAAGAAGACAGCAGGAAAAGGTGAGGAGTCTGTCAGCAAACTGCATTCTTCAGCCTTTCCTGAAACTTACAGTATTTCCTACTTTTTTCACCCAATTCACACATTTAGTAGTAGCGTTTCCTGTGAGTGAAAGTAGGTTTGTTTGTTTCAGTGCTTCATTTTCTAGTTATGTTGATGTTTCTTGGAAGTTAGTTACTTTCCGAAGTATTACTTAAAGGAACTGATTAATGAATGCCTTTTCTGTGTTCTAACTTTACTCTTTCTCTATATGGTTTTTCTTGCCTTCTCTGCCTTGTGGTGTTTCTCTGCCTTTCAGTTTCTGCTTAAAACTGTGAATTAATTAACACCGGAAATTAATACTTGTTCTGTGAAAGTGATTTTAATTTTGTTTCTTTTAAAAACATTGCCTAAGATGTGCTATGACAATAAAAGAAATAACTTCTTTTGCATTTACATTACAGTAGATCTTCAGAATATTTCTAGGATATGTAAGATAATGATTTCAAGACACAATGAGAAATGAGACACTCCATGAGAAATGGCAATTAAGTGATTTTAAGTATAGAAAGAAGTGAATGAGGCTTGTCTTAAAGTTGTAGTCTTAAAAGAAAACCTGTGTGTTGTTGTTATGGGTACTTTGTGTGCCGTCTTTGACATCTAATCCTAGTGTGATAAGGGAATTGCAATAACAGATTGTGAGTAAGAAGTAAAATCTTGCAATTTTACATACTTTTGCAGGCTGCATAGTAGATTTTTAGAAAGCAACACATGCTTTTCCAGAGGTGCTGATTCTGTAAAGAAATGAATGATTTCCTAATAGAAACACATTTTTTTCTTCAGTTGTGTGTGTTTTCCTTATCTGAAAATTTCAGTCATATGCTTTGTTGAGTTTTGGTTTGGTTTTGTTTGTTTGTTTCTTTTTAATTTGAATTAGGAGTGTTTTCCATGTTTGTATGATAAACTATGATCTTATCTATTTCTTTACATACTACCATATTTGTAAGGTATATTCTCTCAAAAATGCCATTTAGGTCCCATAATAAGCAAATTAATAGCTTTCAATAGGTTAATAATTGCTCATGACCTGTGTCAGCCAAATAAAGGAAAGGTTTTTACTAAGAACATAAATTCTCTTAGTCAAGTTTCCAAATAAGGTATAAAAGTCAAATGAGAAGTGGCAAGAAAAGGCATAAAGCCCTGAGATTTTTATTTTTGATGTACAGGAAGCTATTTTTTCCTAAGAAACTGAAACCAATCTGCTTTGTAAGTTAAAAAATATATTTGCATGGATAGCTTATGTTTTGTCTTCAAGGAGGTTTTGGAGTCCTCTGAAGAGCTCTTGCTTCATGACTTATAATAAAGGTATGCATTCTCGTTCTTTTGTGATAGAAACTGGAGAAAAAATAAAAACTGCTATCACTGAAAACTTCTGGATGCTTACAAAAGTCAGTGTATTATTAGAGACATAACTTTCAACTCTTCCTTCAAACATATTGCTGCCATGTTTTATACTATTCCGTTCTTCATGCAGGCTGATTAATGAACCTGATTTTGTATTTGCGAATACATTTCTTGTAATGTTAAAGGATGCACCTAATACTGATGTCTGGCACTTTATTTTAGGCCTGGTGTGCTCTGCTTTAATTATAGTTGTGGAAATCTGTAGAAGTTACCTATGTGTCAGGTTTCAACCTCTGGAGGGCCATATGAGATACAGAATTTTACTCTGTGTTACAGCAAAGGAGACTCCTTTTTCTGGGCTGCTTCTTGCAGTGAATGTGTTAGCCAGAATATATCCTACTTGGTGTGGTATTTTCAGTAAGTGATCAGTGAAATTGAACTTGCTTTATAGCCATCCATAAATGGGAAGAACCATATCTGCTAGACTTGAATTAATAGCCTAGAGTTGGAAGGTCTGATTGCTCCTTAGGAGTCTTTTAAGGCACCATTTTCCCTATAAATAGTAAATTAAGTTGTACACATTGTGTGTAGAGCTGGTAGACCCACATCCAGTTAAGGTTTTCTGACATTTTCCATATGAAGACCTTATTATGAGTTTCCTAAATTGTGTGCCAAATTTGAAAGAATTGTGAGGAAATTAGGCATTCTTTCTGTCTGAGATCCTATTGTTTGTTTTTTTTCCCCTAAGTTGTAGTTTAAAATCTTTAGCTGTTTCCAAAAACAGATCATGGGAAAAACATGCTGGGTATTTGTGCAAAAAAATAAGATTTCACATTGGCTTTGAAAAGATGCTGTGGCACCTTTGTGTGTTGGAATACGTGCTTGAAATGTGGGAGAGCGCTTCTCCCGTGTCAGAGATGCCCATGTTCTTCTTTGAAAAAACACCTAAGTTTGACAAAGTTGGAAATTTCTGCAAAGTTTGCTTTTTGAAAAGACATGGTAAACACTTCTTATACTTTGCTTGCTAAATTCACTGACCATCCCATTTGCACTCATACACTTCATTGTAGGGATTGAAAACAGAGCAGGACTTCCCCTGCCTTCGATACTTATGGTTACTGAGGGGCACTGGGAGTTTGAGCAGAAGAATTCAGAATAAGCATATTCTGTATGAGGACAGAAACTTCCTGAGCAGATAGGACATGATGCACATGGTAGAGTGGGATTTGAGCTAGGAAGGGTGACAGCAATGGAGCGACTGATAACTTCATGTGAAGGTGGAGAGACTGACGGTGAAAGATCAAGGTTACATGAGTAGTTGGTTAGGTGCAAGTGAAGAGAATTTGGGATTGAACAGCCAAAGAGAATAGAGGAAATCGCCATGAGAGACCAAAAGTGGGTGCTTGGAGCGAGAACCTGGGGTATGGGGCTGGGAGGCATGAACTTGGGATAGGATTCTACTTGTATAAATGTAACTTTCCAAAAGATTTCTTACCTAAGCTTGCAGCAGAGGTTTTTCTGTATGAGTACCAGGGAGAAAAAACCTCTATGGCAAGTAGTTGCTAAAAGTAGGAAGGATGGACCTCTGTACTACTGAGGCAAACACTTGACTGTAAAATAGCCTAGATGGCTGGCATACATTGAGTTAATTTAATTTTAACTGTCTGAATTTTGAGTAAGCTGAAGCTCTCCTTTAGCAGGAATACCCAGCCAGAGGAGTGAGACTGACTGAGCATGAAGGCAGATACTAACGGGAGTGGAAATGCAGATCTAGAGCTGAGGATGTAAAAGCAGAGAGGGGAAAAACAGTTGAGCGTGGCTGGGTAGCATGTTGGACAACATTCCCTCAGATTCAGGAACTGAAAAACAGCTTTATGGGCATCTCAAAGCTCTGCTGGTTATGGAAATGCGCTGGCAAATCATACACCATAGGCTGGCTCTCAGAGTAGAGGTAATGCTCACTTTTGAGTTTACGTGAACTCTTAATGCCTGTTTGAGTCTGAGATCTACAGAACCTCTGCAAGGCATGTTAAATTTGGGCAGAATCCATGTGAACTTTGGAAGACGGAGGAGGAAATTTTCCCTTTACAGAAATAAAAATGCAGCTAATCTTTGATTTGTGGGAGGAAGTCATGCTTGAGATGTAGTTGGAAAATGTTGGCCGCAGGAGTGGGCACTACAGAACTGCTATGAAAGAATTAACTAGATAGATTTTTCAACTAGATAGATTTTTCAACTAGATAGATTTTTTTAGATGTAATTTTTTGCTGTTGCCGGATGTCTGCAGTAAAAATCTGCATTAATTTCAGTTATTGAACAAGGAGCTGTTTATTGTAAGTTCAATAAAATTGTGCATGCAAACATCTTTCACTAGCATTTTCCCATTTGTTATTGTGAGTTTAAGCACTACTGGCATAAAAATCCTAAAGATGATTTTGTTGTAGGCTTCTGTTTGTAAATCAGTTTCATTTCTATGCTATGCTACATGCTCACAGCAAAAATCAGCTGGGAATGTAGGATCAGGAGCTGCTTGCTTGATATGTTACTTATCCAAATGTAGTATTGCAGCAGTGTTGGATTTACTTTACATAAATTATTTTAAGCATTTTTCCACTTAATGAAGGGTTTCAAGAATGTCTGTGCCGCCTTACATGAATTGATCTGTTTTCTGTTGAATCAGTGTTAGAATGGTTTTTTGGGGTTTCATGGTCTTTCAGATCTTCTAGAAAATGAAAACGGCTCTCAGCAATTACAAAATCACAATGCTTGTAATTACAACAAGATATTTAAAAAATATTATGGAAATCTTAATTGAAATGGCTTAAATATCTTCAGTGATAACCTCTTGTGGTTATTTTCTTGTATTCTATTTTGAGCTGTAGTCGATTTGCTTTATTTTATTCAAACAGACAATTCTTATATGAGTAAAGACCAGCATGGTTCATCATCTGAGAGTGAAGATGAAGCACTGGGTAAATATCATGAGGCCTTGTCTAGAACCCAGAGTTCCAGGCTGCCAGTGGTGGATGGCAGACAGCAAAAAAACTATATATGGGAAACCAGACAAAAGTATAGTCCCCTGTCTGCAGAATATGATGGATACAGTAGTGAAGCCTCAATAGATGAAGGTAAGAGTGATTTAAAAGCCTTCCTTTTATTCCAAATTTCAGAATTGTGTTCTGGAGAAGTAAGTCCTAGACAAGAGCAGCTTGACTAGCAAATAGTCAATGCCTGCATGAAATATCCAGACACCTCTTTTATTAGTGCATGCTCAAAAAAAAAAAAGAAAACACACACTTTTATGCATTCTTCCAGAAATGCTACAAATGATACAATATCTTATTACATTAAGTTTCATTTAACTTTATCATTATTCATTTCATTTTTGGGGAAATTTAAACTGTTTTGATTTAGGAAGGAAACATGGCAACTCTTGTTGAATTTGTGGTATTATAAATAAAAAGAAGACGTTTTATTGCTGTACTGATAAGCTGTTCTAACAGCAGAGTAAATGAAGTTGGTTATTGGCTACAGTGCATATGGTCATTACAGTGTGCATTGCTGGAATGTTCTGTATCTTTTATTTTCTTGAAATGACAGAAAAAAATTACTACAAGGATTAGATTAATGTATTTTTTTCCGTGGTGCTAAAAGTTGGATATAAACAATGGTGGTTTTCTTACATGCAGTGTATTTCTTGATTTTAAGTTAGGGTGACAGCTTGACCTAGAGGCTGAGAATTCTCTTGTCAATATTTTGTCAATATGCTTTTTGTATTTGAAAACAGCTGTGTGAGAACTGTGTCTGTAGCCAGTTTCAAGCATGAAAAGTGAACTTTTGTGAAAATTAGGTAAAAGTCAGGTGGTAGTACAGGTGCTGTGTCATACTGGTCTCCCTTTAGTATGTTAAAATGCAAAAGTTTTTTCGTGTTTGATGTTATATAATAAAAAGTGGATATGTATCATTAGAAGATACTTCACCTTAAATGTTCTATACAGTCCTGAAGGGCTTGAAAAAATTTGTGTTTTCTACTATTTGGTATGATTAGATTATATGAAAGTCTGTTGAAATTTGAAATTAGTACATGGTCATTCATGATTCCAAGCTAAGACTTGAAGGACATGAAAGCCATAGGTAAAGTAACTTGCAGAGTAAAAGGATTCTTTTTTGATCATCAGAAATTTAATTTCTTTCCTTTGCTGTTAAATTGTAGGAAGGCAGGGAGTCTGAGTTCCAGCAAATAGTGAAGGAGATGCAGAGGTGAGGTCAGATGGTAAGAACTGATCCTTGAACACTGTGATGAAGAAGGAATAGGGACAGTAAAAGTATGTTTGGTTTTGATATCTACTGAGATCTCCCAACAGTGTTGGGGGGAATGCGAAAGAAAAGATACTCAGGTTTTTTTATGGCTTGTGTCACTGTTGGGAAAGAATGATGATGTATATGAACAGGAGATGAAAAAATTATTAGCAAATAATACCAGATATTAATTATACAAGAATTATACAGGAAGACTCCTTTGAGATATCTAGAATAAGATATTTCTCTCTGCAAACTGCTGAGGCTACTTGTTGAAATAGCCACAGTCATATGGTATTCCTCTTTTTATTTTGTAATTGCTCAGATTTTTTTATCCAATCTAGTTCATCTTCTCAGTGAAAAATCCTGAGTTCATCTGAGCTCTTTCTTTACTTTGGCCCTCTAAGATTTAAGCTTCAAAGGTAGTGTGCTAACCTGTATCCAATTGTTAAAAATTTTTATGATTGTGTTCCTTATCATCCTCTAAAATCATCAGAGTTTGTAGTCACCGATTTTTATCGTTGGGAGTGATGGTTTCCAGTCTGGAAATCTGTATCAGGACTACAGTCTAGGACAAAAGAACCTTTTTGGCGAGTCCAGGTATTGCATCCAGAAATTTACAGTTGTTACCCCCTTCCTCCTTTTTTGTTACTCTTCTACTGCTAAATACATCTGTCACCAAGTGCTCTTCCTTTTCAATGCTCTCTCTCCATTCAGGAAGCAGGCTGGATATAAACCCCATTTTTAAATTTATTGTAATGAAAGAACATTTAGCGTTTGGAAGCAAAAGAAGTAAAACAAAAGCTATCAAAACATTCTTGCTTAAAAACTTAAAATTTTTAACCACATACTTCTACTTGCACAAAAACTTTAATACTGTCAGTATTTTGCTTTTGCTGCTGCTTATGAGAGCATTTTCTTCCCACTTTTTACTAGGAATGGAGAATCAGCAGTGTTATTTTTTTGACGGCCTGCCATCACTCTACAGGGTATGTTTGGCAAAAAGCTTGCAGATTTGAGTGATGAATTTGTCTCATTTTATTAATCCACTATTCTCAGCAAAATTATGTTCAGTTCACTATTAAAAAAAAGTTTTGGACATGACGACAGATAAACAACGTAACATTTTTCACTTCTCAGTGACCTGAAGGTGGCACACTGGAATAATTAGTGTTAGTGCTTTTTATGTGCTTCCTAAATTACTTCAAAGAATCTTTGCACAGTGATAAAAATGTTTTAGAATAGAGGAAGAGACAGCACATGCCTTATGTGATCATCATTACAGAGGGAAAGCTGCCCAACATGGAACTTCAATGAAAAGAGGTGAAAACCTCACGACGAAGGCCTGCAGTCAGAAATAAATGAGAGATTATTACTACCAAGCAGTTAACATGTGTTCAGGCAAACAGTTCACTTAACAGATGACAATAAAAATCTCTGATTCCAAGGGAGAAGCATCAGCATTCCAGATGTTTCAGTGTGATTTTTAAAAATGCAAAGCTTTACCCTTCCTTAAACTTGGAAAAAAATCTGTAGAAGACTTAATGCCGTGGGAACTCTGAAATTATTTGTTAAATGCTTGGCTTTTATGGCTATTCAATTGTTTTTATAAAAAGCTTAAAGGCAGATGACAGAACCATTTCTTGACTCTTCTGTGGAACAAAAAATCAGTGTGTATTTATGTACATTTTTTAATATGAAGAAAAAATTGTCAGTGCATTTGACTTTTGTGTGCTTCTGTTTTCTCATATGTGCTTTATAATGTCTATTTCTAAGTCTAACATTTTGGCTGTGCTTCCGTTGTAAGGCACTGATCACTCCGTATGTTGAGCACATAACACTTGATGGTGTTGAAGTGAAGTGATGAGAGGACAGAATTAATTTTTGTCTCACCACTGTTTTCCTCCTGCTCGTTGCTAATATAGCAGCCCCTGATCATTAAGAATAAGGACAAGGGGGAATGGTTTTAAAGAGACCTGAAAGATCCACTGAAAGCAAGTAGGTTTAGATTAGATAGTAGGAAAAAATTCTTTCCTCTGAGGGTAGCAAGGCACTGGCACAGGTTGCCCAGAGAAGCTGTGGATGCCCCATCCCTGGCAGTGTTCCAGGCCAGGCTGGATGGAGCTCTGAGAAACCTGGTCTAGTGGAAGGTGTCCCTGTCCAGGGCAGGGAGTTTGGAATGAGATAGTCTGTAAGACCCCTTCCAGCACAAACCATTCCATGAATCTGTGAAATTCCATCAAAGATGGAGTAATATAAGTAATGAAAATGATATTTAATTCTCAGAAAATTTTGGATTTCTCTGCTGAATTTTCTATTCAGTAGTTAATCTCTATCACGTGTTCTATTTTGCAATAGTGAGCTGTGTGTTTTCAGAGGAGTCAATAAAGAGTTTTACTGATAACTGTTTACTCTGAATGTCTGTCTTCACTTAAATTTCATTTGTTTAGATGTGTGTGTACTTAACTGCATACCCAAAATTTAACAAAGAAACAAAATTTACAATCTTGTCTTTGTTAATACACCCTGTATGTTTTGCTTGCCTTGCTAAAGACATGTATAATGTTAATATGTTTGCGTCATTCAGACCATCAAAATGTCTGAACATACTATTTTAAGGTTTGCTTATTATCAATTCCATGATTCGTTTATTACATCCATTTTCTGGCTGCATGCCTCTAGAAGCATCATATTCTGAAACCTGAAAAATAGTGTTGGATGTTTTCATATCATTCTTTTCTCCTCTAGATGGCCATATTAATCTTTCTTTTCAGCATATTTATACAGAACTCGCATGGCATTTTGTATAATGTTTTTAATACTGAAATGAAGAAAGCTATATGCTCTGCAGGCTTTGTTGGTGTGTTTTCATGATGGAATGTTCTAGTAGCACTTTAGGTAATTCTGTGCAATTTAGGGGTTTAAATTTTCATTCACAAATAGCTGCTTATGGCCAGTGTCTGACCTACTTTATGTATTTGTGTTGCACATTCAATGCATTTTTGTATGTTTTACACACACACATGTGTATATATATAAAATGAAAAGTAAATTGCTACTGTGCTTGGATGCAAGTATTTCTACAGACTGTAAGCCATTGTAAACATTTAACTTTTGCAGTGAGCTCCTCATGGACAGGCTTAATTCCAGAGTATCACCAAAAGAAAACCAAATTCATTAGAAAATCAAGTTGACGGCAAATGTCAACATTAGAAGTAAAATGGTACAGAGGTTTACACCTGAAATTTCCAGCTCTTGCACAAAAGACCAAAGGTTTTTAATCAAAGGAAAGAGAAACCTGTGTAACTACAGGATGTGTGGCTCAGTCTCTGTTTTGGCTCAGGGTTTCGGGGTCAGCTTGAAGTTTGAAATCTTAATTTTGCCAATAATATAATTTTTTTATTACTTTCTAGTATTTCCAGGAAAGTATGGATACTTACTGTAGTGACCTCTTTTTCCTGTTTTCCTGACAAAACTTCCTTTTGGGTTTTTGTAGTGTGTATTCTACTTTTTATATTATTTCCTACCATTTCAATATGTTGAATATGTAGTATTGCCTTTATGTGCTCCAACTAGTTGTAGTATTTTGGAAGAGGGGATTAATACAGACTATAATATTACACATCTATTTCAGAAAATAAAGAATAAACAGTAAGGGGGGAAAAAAGCAAGCAAAAATAGCACCATAAGATATTTCTGCTAATGAAGAGTTTATGAACTGAAATAGGGATCTAAATAAGGAAGTGTAAAAATTTTATGTTTAAAATTTGAATTAAAATCAAAATTGGCAATCTTTTTATTTCATAATTGGAAATATTTTTTAGTATCTATATTAAGATCTTAAGTGGACCATGCTTTCTTCATAACTTGAATTTCAAAAGCCCATACAATATTATATTGAATTGGCCTCTTTATCTCCTATAGTGGCCGCTTCCTCAACTTTGGAAAGTCAAGCATTACAGACAAGTTGTTGTGTTTTTATTATCTCCATAAGCTTCACAGGCAATGTATTTTCTTTAAAGGAAGCAGTCCCCTAAATTCCTAAAAATTGAAGATTTAAACTTAGAAATGTTAGGGTAAATGTATTGAAATTACAGTTTCCCAGGCCGATGTCAAAAACTATAGATGGTTCTTTGCTTCTGAAATCAAGATTCTCTGAATACCCTGAGATGAGAAAGGTAGAAGAGGGCAAGAAAACACTTTTGGTTTTTTCATAGTTAATTTGTTATATGCTTAAAGCATGTCTTGCCCAAATTACTTCTTTAACAGCTGTGCAAAATTCCTGACTAGGAGCAAGCAAGGGAGATTGATCCCATTTTGAGGCAAAGTAAGTGACATCACGAGGGGAAAAGGAGTAAGCTCACTTGATTATTAAGCATACTTAGATGTACTTTATTTAGCTATAGTTTACCAGTTCAGTACAACCACAGGTTCCATCTCCAGCCTGATTTAAAATCTTTTTCTGATTTCTCAATTGCTAAAGCCCCCTGGCTGAAGACATGTTATTTCTGAGATTGGCCCAAGCAAGTGCCTTACATTTCACAAGGTTTTTTTGAAACATATGGAAGCACTAAAAGACTGCAGCGAGAAAACATAAGTTCTCTTAAATGAGAATCTGCTGCTCTAGCAGGCATATGCTACTGGATTTTATCCATCTTTTCCATATTGTGAAGGTGGAATATGGTTATTTTTGTAGTTTATCTTCTTCATTTCTATTCTTCTCTAGGCTTTCGGCACTTTATGTTGATGTGTCTGTGGACATATGTTTGCCTTGTTCCTCAGTGTCAATCTTTGCACGTGAAGGCGACTGTTCTTCTGGAATCTCTTGGATCTAATTCTTTATGCAGCTTTTTGCCTTTTCCTTCCTTAGTTTTCATGTCTCAGGAAAAGTCTCCTCACTGAATTACTTAACGTATATATAGAGATTTCCTCTAAGTATCTTTCCAACGTAAACATTAAAAGCTCTTTCACAAGCATCTCAGAACCGGTAGAAAGGTGAACCTCCCCAGTCTGTTTAAGCAACCTGATGAGTTTTCATTGGTAAATACATTCTGTGAAGCAGGATCCTGCTTCTTCAGACTTACCCAGCTGAGGTGAAAGCCATTGGACAGGCTGAGAGAGGGAGAATGGATCACTCAGTGTAATTCCATGATAACCATATGTTTTGCAGTTTAGTTTCTGTGTTCTTCCTTGCATGTAAGTAGATCTATTTTCAAGCCAAGTGTGAATGAAAACTTACTGTTTTGAA
The DNA here is from genome assembly GCA_013398015.1 of Oreocharis arfaki. Lineage (NCBI taxonomy): Eukaryota > Metazoa > Chordata > Aves > Passeriformes > Paramythiidae > Oreocharis > Oreocharis arfaki. The sequence continues at coordinate 313,150 of VZRR01005974.1, forward strand.
ATTATAGAGTGAGGACCTCTGTATGGCTGTATTGTGTTCAGCAAATAAGGCCACAAAGTTCTCTCAAAATTGGTGTCTCTGTACATTTCGGATGCTAAGCAATTACAGGCAAAACAGATGTGTGACATGGAAAAGAACTGTGTACTGGTATTCACACCAGAGGACTGAAAGCTCAGTTGAATACTCAGTCATAAATAGTTATTTCTCTTCTTTTTCCCCGAATGTGCCTTAAAGAAATGAATAAATTCAATGAAGTATTTAGGAGTATTTAGGAAGAAGGTGGCTACTCACTTTTTTCTGACGTGTCTTTATCAGATTACCTGTGAGATTCCTCTGGTATAACACCTATTGGAAGGAAATACTTTTTTGTCCTGCAACTTTGGATAGGCTTAAGGCTTCAAATATTACATTCAAGGTACTTTGAAAGGGTCTTTACTGAAGAGATTTAAGACAAGTCTTAAGACGCCTTCAGAGCAGTGTTTCTGAATGCTTCAGAGTGTATTTTGAAGGCTGAGTCATGTTGCAGCTGTGAATACTCCAGGTATTCATACTTGTGTATCTTATCTGATAGTACTTGTGTACCATCAATTGATGTTATTGATGCACTTTTTCGAGATTTTGGGAGATTTTTTTAGTTACAATATTTCTTTAATTGGTCCAGCTTCCTTATACTTGTTTTTCTGTTATGTGGGCATCCATCCCTGATGTTTTTTACTCTAGGAGCAATTAAAAATCTTCCTGTAGTACAGGAGAGTGCAGTGATGCAATACTAATGTTACAAAGTTCTGATTCCTCATCATGTATGTCTGCCTCCTCTGGTTAATTGAAATGAGTCTTCATTGGCTCCAAGCCCTTGAAAATCGGAGAATGACAATGTCTTGTGATTTTGAAGCTTCTGGGGAGTGTAGCTGTTGAATCCATTGCTATATCAAGGGAATATTTAAGGATAGTTTAGTAAAAAAGACACTTCTGTAATTCAAGGACCTGCAGAATAGTGTCCAGAGCTAACTTGATTTGCAGTGCTTTCTACTTAGTGTCTGTGATGCTGTGGGTTTTCTTGTGGTTTTCCGTTAGTGAGGGTTTTGCTTAGGGTTTAGTGGGATTTTTTTGGGTTCCAAAGTAGCTTCCTAGTGCATTATGACAGACCTCTATTGTTCTTCTGTAATAGTGGAAGACAGTTCTGTTAAGTGCTTGAAATTATGATGCGCATTTCCACAAAATATACTCAGCTGAGCATTGCAGAGACTAAGGTGATTTGAAGATTAACTCTTGCTCTGTCTTTTATTCAGTTTTACAGAATTCATATTTTTTTTCCTTCTCAAGAAAGTGTAGCCCTTTGTCTTGTGAGAAGCTCCTGATAGAAAGGAACTTTTCATGTTAGTAATTGGGCTATGATCATGTTGAGGTTAGCTTCTGTACATGTATGAATAGCAGATGTGCATAATGTTTACAAAATCTTGAGTCCTGGAATGGGTTGAATTTACAGATGGGGGTAGAAAGTACGTGTGCAATTCAATATTGGTCATGTCATTATCTTGAGGAATATTATGGAGGGGGCAAGGGAATTTAAATGCAAAACCATTGCATTTAAACATTTAAATGCAAAAACATAAACAGGGAATTTAAATGCAAAGGAGATCCGTGTCTGAGTTGAAACACAGTTTGGAAGAGAATGGATTTCCATTGAGGACTTGCGAGTTTAAAAGCCAGATAGATGATATCAGAGTTGTGCACAGTCTTTTCAACCAAAGGAAACATATGAAAGTGCTTGATAGAATGAATTTGGGTAATTCTGAAGTCATGGGTTTACCCTGTGATGAGCAACAGAGATGCTGGAAAAAGAAGATGCTGTTAAAGTGTGTGTATCGTCTACTGCTGAGAGAAGAAACCTAGTAACAAAACTTGGGAGTTAGGGATGATGACAAGATTTTCCACAGAAAAATTCCTTCTCCGGCTAGACCGACTCCAAAGAGGAGGAAAGACTGTCTTCCAAAGGGAAAGAGCTTTTTTTTCTGATGTGCACAAGTGAGCAAAGCAATCTCTCAAATTAGGTTTCTTCTGCCAGCATTTTGAAGCCTTTGAAGAAATACCCTTTCCATTGATGTGAAGAATTTGAAGAAAGTCACCCTTAGCAATGTAATATCTCTGAAGTAATGTAAATCATACATTAATGATAACAGGAAAGTTTTCATTTTATTGTAAACTTATTCTTTTAATAGCTCTCTCATCTATTTGAATCTGGAATTTATGAGAAGATCATTAACTTGGAAAAGTTCACAGACATATTTGTGGCTGAAATAGTTCATGTTTAAAAGAGATGCTCTACATTCATAAAATGTAGAACTGTTTTGTGATATAAACACAAGAGATAGTACTATATCAGCAGAAAAGATAATTTCCTTGATGAACCAAGTGCTTTTGCTGATTCTGAGAGTTCATGGCTCTATCACAGAAGGAGTGACTAAGGAACAGGATTGAACAGTAGGCTGGAAATCTCTGTATCGACATTTTTAGGTCCATTGGAGAATGGAATTTTACCCAGTACTCTACTTACCTTCCTGAGAGTTGTCATGATACTTGATTAGCACAGTGGAGCCGTTTAGGTAAATACAAGAACTAAAAACTAGAACAGCTTTCATAGAATGGAATCCTAGAATGTTTTGGGTTGGAAGGGACCTTAAAGATCATGTGGTTCCAAACCCCCACCATAGGCAGGGATTCCACCCGCTAGATCGGGTTGCCCAAGGCCCCATCCAACCTGATCTTGAACTTTCCATAGGAATGTTACGGAAGAATGGCCTATCAGTTCTTCCTCCATAGCAGCTGAAGATAAATGGAGCATTCTTCTTACATTTAAAGGTTAAAATCAGAAGATTTTTAACTCTAGTCTGAGTTTGCCTCCCAGTTGTGCCTTTTCCCTGTAGTTTAAGGACAGGTTACCATTAGGGCTGTTTGTTTACGTTCTGATCACATTACATTTTAACCTTGTCTTTGGTAAAAGAAGAACAGCAGGGCTTTTTTGTAACAGGACTCTTTTTCTGTTTTGTTACCTAGTGTAGATTGTTTTCCTTATGCATGTGTATCCACTTAATAGACGTGCTGGAACTATATTGTAAGTATTCTCTTGGAATGGTTTAATGAATATTTTGTCCTTACACAAGTTGAACAATGTTACCATTTTAATCTGATAATATGTATTTTATTGTTAGGATTACTGTTTTCATAGCTCCTTTGTGGTTATTATTTGAGGCTATATTGTATCTGAGTAAACAACATGACGTTGTGTCCGTAGCTTCTGTGGAGGCAAAGATCTGTAATTTGTTTTCTTGCAAAATAAGTTGTTATTTGCTACTTGGAACATTTTTGTCTTATAAAGTTATCCTAGCTTTTAGGACTTACTGGAATATTTTCCTTGGGGAAAGGGGTAAGCATGATATGTTATACAACTTGAAGTAGTTATTTTGGTTTGTGTCCTTTTGGTTTTTTGGGGTGAGCTTTTGGTTTTTTGGGGGTGGAGTTGGTTTGTTTGCAGTTACCTTTCCTCCTCTGTATTTACAAGCTGGCAATAGATTCTTAGCTAATGTAATTGCCGTGCTTCTGGTCATTTTGGTGCAGCTGAAGGTTATCTGCTATGAAGGAATCATGATCTCGTGAAAGCACATAGGAAAACTCAAAGGGAAAATTATTTTATTATGCAAATTCTGATCCTGGTCCTTTGAGAGAAGCTAGCAGACATGCTTAACTGGGTATAAGATTTTCTGTGTGATCACCTATGCCCAATTCAATTAAATCTTGATCTTTAAATTTGTAAATAGGAAATCCTGCTGCATTTACCTTCTCACTACTCAATAGTTCAGCAGCATGTCTTTTTGTGTATGTATCTGTAGAATTTGCTTGGAAAAAAACAAAAAAACAAATGATCCAGCTCTCTAATTTGACCTTTGGTTTCAGTCTTGTTGAACCATTTTAAATTTTGTCCTTAAAAGTATTTTGTAAAAGATTTTCAATTTTCACGATTTCCTACTTGTTTTAATTTTTAAAGAAGTTTTATTACATTCCTTTGCAAGTATATCCATTTGTCAGATAAAGGTTGAAAATTAGATACATTTTATTCATGTTAAAGTCACACCCAGCTTATTTAAAGGCAGCTTTGACTTAGAGTTGCAAGCCTGAGGATATTGATTTGAATTATGCATGACTGTCTGGTATGCAGTTCCATTAGCCTGCTGGATGGATAATGTAAACATGTTCAGAATTTTAAGTATCCTATATGAGCGGCAGGTTAAAAATAGAGCTGATAAGAGCATGTGTATCTGAAAAATCCAAATCTTGAAGAATGAAACTACGAAAGATTCATGTCTTCAAGAGGCTGACTTCAGGTGTGATTTTCTTTCCTTTGAAACTGCTCAGCCCGAACAAATACAGCTGATGTATGTGGCTTGAACAGGTGACACGAGTGCTGTTGGCTGCTGCAAAGCAGTGACATCTGTACCAGGAAACACACTCTGAACCAAAAGGCCAGGACCAACTCTGTGACTTCAGGCAAAAAATGAGAGGTTGTGTCTGTTCTGGTTTAAATTGGTCAAGATTTACTCTAGGGATCAGGCTAATTTCTTCATATCTTCGAGGAAGATATGATTTGGGATGTTATTTGATTTTGCTCAAACTCTCTGTGGCTTTCTATTAATGATTATATCTGATCAGTTGTTTGGTTATCAGTACTTTGATAGTAGAAATAATAACTTCTGAAACTTTGTTTTTAGATCCTCAGCTCTGTACTAGTAAGATTTAAAAACAGATAGTATCTTTTTAGAATTTTGCCCAGGTTCCTGTGAATTTTAATAGAAAAAACCCCACTACTCTGGAGTGAAAAGTGCAATATCATCTATGTTACATTTCATATTATAATTATATTATATATTAAAATATAATTATATTTTCAAGTGTTTCTGTTGCATCTTTAACATTTGTGGCAACTTGATGAGCTGAATGAAAATCAAAAAAATATTATTGCACTTATTTTCAACATCTGATGGATCCAAACCAGAAAACTAGTCTAATTTTGCATTAAATTGTACCCACCTTCTCAAAATTATTTTGCTTGGAATCCTTCATATTTGGCTTTGTTAAATGCTTTACATAATGCCAGAATGGAACTATTTTTAGATTATAAGAATGAGAGAGAATAATGATGTCTTTTCCCTGGATTTTACATCGTTTGTTTACTTACATCTTACTACAGCAATAATGCCATGAAAATTTGTAAGTAAATGTGTGACTCAAAAGCTGTTCTTGATGATGAAGTTGAGTATACTGCTCTGACATTATTTTTTTCATTTCCTCTCAACTCTTGGTTCATGAATTGTATATCCACACAAAATTTGGCCAGCAGATAATTCTTGGGTAGTACTGGTAAAATTTGAAAAGGTGCATTGAGTTGATGGTCATTTTCCCTCTTAACTAAGGAACAGTTAGTCTGTTAAGAGATGGGCATCTAATGCTCTCCTGCAGAGAAACTCATCATCCTGCTATTTGATAATAGCTGTTATCTTGACTGTTTTCAGAGCAAAATTCCTTTCACTGGCCATGAGAACCACAGCTCTCAATCATCTGCTTCTCCTGGTGCCATTTCTTTCCTGTTAAGAGGAGGCACTTCAGAAGAAGAAAATTTTTTGAAATAGCAACAGTAGTTGTCATAAGTGTTAAAGGCAATCTATTGGCCACAGAAGTCTAGGGAACTACAGTGGCAATTTCCACAGAACTTCAATATTTCGAAAAGGAAGAACTTCAGAGGGATGGTAACAATGGTAGTTATTTCTTTAAAAAAGACTACTTTGCGCTTTAATTCTTCTCAGAGAGGACTGGGGGAATCTCTTGTGTGGTTTTGTGCGCAGTGAAGATAAGCCGGGAGAATACAATACAGAGGAGAAATAATAGCATGTGTAACAGTGAATGTAATGGCCTGAGTACATTCTGTAAATATCTCCACTGTTCCAGATGCTCTTTTTTTTCGTAAGTGGTTCTGACATAAAACTGCAGAACTGTAATATTTTGGTAGTACAGATGACTTAGCATAAATGCCACAATGTAGCAGTCAATTTTGATTTCCTTTTCCTTGTTCTCTAGCTTTCAGTTACTTTTAAAAGAAATTTTCAGGTGACAAAAAAAGAAGTGAGATTCAATTCTAGTTGAAAGTTCACAGTAAAAACGTTATGTGGATTTTTTTTGTCCCCAAAAGGGTGTTTGATACAGTTAGAAGTTAAATTCAAAGGTTAAAAGAAATCCAGGTAAATATAAGTCTAGCCTACATTGACACTGTTAGAAAAATGAAAATATTTAATATTTCTTTACTTCATATATACTTGTGGAAAACTTGCAGAATGATACAGTCATTTCATAATACAAGCAAGGGTAAGAGTCTGAGGTTTATGCATCAGTGTCTCTGGCTCAGATATTATACTTCAAAATCTCTGTATCTTAAAGCAGTGTTGAGCCTGTGGATATGAAGAAGCCAAGTATGTTTTTTGTTGAATGTTTTGTTGTAATACTTAGAGAAGTTTAGATAACTGAGGAAAAGAGGCAAGAGCGGCATTTGTCTACTCATTCTTCAGTGTCTTTCTTGCTTTTAGTTGCCATCATGACACTCATTTATGCAGTTGATGTCTTTCCGATGATTTAATGCCTTGAGAGCTGGGAGACAGTTCTAAGTCTCTATCAAGTTCGTATTACAATAATTTATTTTTCCTTCTGGTTATTCCCCTTTACTTTTCACACATAAATTCACATCATGCTATCATCACTTGGTTTTCAAATACTGTTTAAATTTTGCTGTCTCAGTGAGAGTCTTTTGTTTTTAAGAAGAGGTCAGAATAGAAACACATAATAGGAAAAATCTGTTTAACTGCCCTCTTCTACACTGAATTAGTACAAATTATTCCCAGCTTGTTGGAAAGCAATCTGCATTTAATAATGTCCATAAGAAATTGGTATAAAGAGGGAGTTTAGGGGAGTTCTATTTACTCTAGTTTATCTGTAATCTCTGAGTTGCGTGCAATGTTTCTGCAACTCCTTTCAGAAATGCTCGCCAAGATTTGCTGTGTTTTACATCTTCTGTGGATGTATTGATGTAGAAACACTCAAACTCTGTCAACTCAAAATGAACAGCACACTCAGAACGATTCTGTGTACTCCCATTTTCATTTCAACACTATTTCAGTGTTGGTCAGATTAAATTAATTTATGTCTGTACCTTTTCTTCGTTTTGTTTTCCTTGAGCGAAAGTACTCACTTTCAGATAGAAAAGAACCCGCTTGTTTATTCCATTACAAATGGTAGTATGTGGCATACTTGAAGTTATTTTTTTGGGCTGGGGGGAGAGGAAGACAAACACTTGAAGAGGTTAGATATTCATCCTGTATAGATGGCTCAGATTCCTACTGTGCCAGTTTTCTGGTGTTCGATAAGGCACACAAAGCAGTTGTGGGAGAAAGCATATCACTTGTATCCATGGTAACTCGAAAGATACTTTGGAACTCAAAAGGATGGAATAAGCCAGAGTAATAGGTCTCATTATAAGGGCAAAATACATAAAAGGTTCAGGCATATGCTTTTAATTAGTTGCCAAAAATAGCTGGAATCAGGGATGATGCAATGAAACAATAATTCTTGGTGCTGGAAGTGAGCAACACTTGAAATCTAAAGATGTGCTCAGATGAAAGGCTTTTATCTTACCATCTTATGGGTATTCAGTCCATGAATACTAATAGGCTTGCAATGGTTTCTTAATCATGCTTAGGACATGAGAGCGCACACTGATAAAAGCTCCTGCAAGTCTCATATGACTGTAAGTTTCTGAAGTTCCATAGTGATGTTAATTCTCATGGCTGTGATGCAGCTTCTTGTGAATAGCATGTGCGAAGCATTCCCTCCTGTCTCACAAGGGCACTGCTGGAAAAATAAATGAAATGTGTGCTCCTATGTAGCGATAACAAACAAATCGTTGAAAATGCAGATTAATTTGAGGTTGAAGATGCAGTATTTTTCAGAATTCATCACTTTAATTAATTTTAAATAGGAAGGTAAGCAATGGGGAAAAGTGTGAGAACTTGAATGGATGGACTAGAATTGAACACCAAAGAATAAAAATAGAGCAATGTATGAAGTACAAGATATAGGATATTTGAATAACCATTTCAATAAAAATATTTTAATACAGTGAATAATTTTAAAGTTTTCTATTTGAACATCAGTGTTTGTAAGGAATCCATCTTGTATTGCAGTGCAATTCTCCACATTATTTCCTCTGTTGCTATAGAAACTAATTCTAGTGCAGCTGTGATCGCTTATCAAAATTCTAATGTTTCAATAACCATTTCTTATTTTGAGTTATTTAAATAGCCTTGTCTTACTTTGAATCAAACTGCACATTTCATCACTGCTGAATTGTTGACTGGTCAAAATGTTAATGTGAAATGATGGCAAATGCTCTGGGGTTGTGGTTTGGGTTTTTTTTTCTTTTTGCTGTCTAAGCTATCGTACTTATTGTTAAATTTTGAATAACAAGCAAATTAAGGCTCTTTTCACTTGTTGAATTTTAAAGGTCAATATTTGCTGTCTAACATCAGCATTTTATAATGCACATTACTTCCTCACTGTAATCTTAATTATATTTAATATTTCATAAACCTTAAATGGTTCCTGTTACTAGTACATGGCCATGGGGGCGTGTGTATGTATATATATGTGTTTACATATATGTCTGTGTGTGTGTAAACTATTTTTAGGATGCCTTTAACCTAAAAATACATGCCTTGACATGTTCATTTTGTTGAAGTAAAAATTTCAATGATACTACAGTAGAACGTCACCAGTTAGCAAAATATTCTAGATCTCTTTTGCTCCTTGTATTGTATGTTTTTTTGGGATTGGGTTCAGGGTTGTTTTTGTAGTGTTTGTAGTGGTGGGTTTGGGGGTTTTTTTGCGGTTATTTTGGCAGGTTGGTGGCTTTGTTTGTCTGTTTGTTTCTAGTAATGGAAGTGCTGTGCTGGTCAGTCATATGCATTTAATGCAGGATGCAGCAACGTTCTGATTGTGAACCATGTTAAACATCATTCTGCTGAATATGTTTTCAGCTGTAATGCTAAGAGCTAAAAACTTCACTCACACCAAATTACGAGGAAGGGTATGATGGTAATTGGCCTGGAGACACGTGTTGTGTACTTTCTGCTGCTGTAGCACAGCTACTGAAATGTTCCTGTAGTACTTTTCAGGATAATCGCTGACTTTCTAATGAGCGTACACTAATTTCATGTAGAGTGAAATAAATAATTTTCAATTTTGAAATTATCATACAAACATTTTGCAGCTGTAGCTGTCAGACTTTGATTACTAATTAACTGCTGTGCACCACCTTTAAGTCTCTTATTCAGCAAGCAGCACCCAACAGTAATTCCAAATTAGGTATATAAATTTTTACTAGTATAAGAAAAGTCTGTGAGAAAAAAAATTTGGTGGATAGGTGCATTTTCACTCTGCCCCAATGGCTAGTAGGTTTATTATTATGAGTATAAGACCATGACAGCGATTTTCCAGATGGTGTTTTGGGAAGTTCACTGTGTTGAGAATGACTGATCCTTGATTGTTCAGTGCTGTTGTTTGTTTGGGTGAATGATGTGGAAGACCAGTTGCTCTCCTGCTGTTTGCTGCGGGCTGAAGCATCATGCTGTATCTCTTAGGAGCCTTTATGCAGCTTGGCCACAGTTTTCTCATCCTCATAAGCTCTTGCTTAGCTCTTATGGCTGGTGCTGTGGCTCAATGAAAATATCTTTACCGGCCAGACTCATACTCATTTAGTCTTGTTAAAATGCAGAAAATTACCTATTTTGTGAATTGTATGACAACTGTGGAAACATAGCAACACCTACATCGTACATTACATGTAAGCCTAGTAAAGCAGCTCATCTATGGCAGTGGGAGGTCTCAGAAGCGCCGCAAAGAAGTGCAAGAAATTTAGTTTTGAATAATTGTGTTTCTTTATGCCTGGAGAAACTTGTTTGAGGCCTTGCTGGAGCGAGCAGAACAGACTGACATGCCTCCTGCTGCTTAATCTGTGCCTTTTCTGTGTATTCTTAGCCCTCTTACTGGGTGTGTGCAGGAAAGATACCTTGGTTTTGAAGCATATCCATTTCTTGTGATTTCACAGTGTCTATTTTGCCTTTCTTTTTCTGGAGAGCTGGCTCTGTAAATGATACCAGAACCATTCCTAAGCATACTTTCTACAGTCACTAATATCTGAAAAATTTTAGAGGCATTCTTGACCGTACATAGACAATTGTCTTCTATTCTTGTCCTGTTAGGTGGTTGTGCAAACTGAGATCATAGTAGGTTTTTTTTCTGGGTTCTAGCTGCCTTTTATTTGGTGAAGTTATGAGAGCTGTTTCAAAACAAAGCACAACAAATCTGATTTTTCTTGAATGATTTTTACAGAAATACTTTAATATACTGCAGGAAAGGCAGTCCATTTTACTGGAGTAAGTAACTGAGCCAGTGTGTCGAGTAGAGAAGGAGAGAAAGTGCGTGAATAGATAAGAGAAATCAAGTCCTTTGGAATCCTAGGATCTGAATAAATAATTACCACTGTCTTCCCACCTAAAGGAAAAATAAAAATCTAAAATGTAAATGCAAAAATAAATACTTATTGTGGGAAGTGTCCTGTCTCTCCTGGAATGTAACTAGCTGTGTTCTCTAAGTTGTGCAGATTTTCACCTACAAATATGGATATTCCCACCCATCAGACATCACTGATTTCTCTTTTATCTCTTTGCTCTGTTGACATTGCTTTTTTCTCAGATCTGAACTACTTTTTTTGCATGTCATATGTTGTTTTATTTTCCCATTCTTCCACCTTTCTTCCTCTGTCATTTTTGCTTTTTTTTACCTGTTTCTAATTTTTCATTCCTGCTTGCATCTTGTCTGTTCTTTCTCTCTTTGCCCTTTTTCTCATTTTCTATACAGATCTACTAAACTTCTCTCCCTTTATTTCTTTTTTTTGTTCATTTGACAACAGACCACTTTTTTGTTTTTCTGAATCATTGCACTACTTTATCCTTTTGCCTTTTTTCCTTATTCCCTGTACTTTTTTTCCCACCCGCATATTTTAATTTTTGTTTTCTGTTCCTTCTCTTCCACTGCAAAGCTGATAGTATTGGAAAATTCTGCAGAGGTATACATGTGGGAGTTTTTCATGTTGCTGGTGGTGTTTGTTTCAAGTGAATTTTAGGTTAATAATAATGTAAAAGCTTGAAGTATAAATAAATAAAAATTGAAAACCAACCAAACAAAACCAAACCCTCAAAAACCAACAGAAGAAATGGCTAGAGTACTAGTCGTAAAATACTTGGTTTCTGTTTTTCTGTTCCACACTTCTCTGAAAGCTTTCTGTGATGAGGAGCACTTCTGAGCTAGATTCACAGCAATCTTTATTAGCTCTTTTCTACCCTCTGCTTCAGTTCTTCATCTGTAAAATGCCAAGCATGTTAACTTCTACTATTATAATGTTACTATTATCCACCATAATATATATTTCACTTATATATATTAGCAGCTGTTAGGTAGTCAAATTGTGATCATATAGCTAGCTGAAGTAGATGGGCAGAAAATTTAACTCATGCCCTGCTGAAATGGTTCATGCATAATCCTTGTAGTGCTGCTTTGTTAGGGACTCACTCCAACAGAGCATCCTTTGCCCTCAAAATTGCTGTGAAAATGAGGCAAAGGAATCAAGCTTTGTGTTCCTATTCTGGAAGCAGTTCTTGATGGAAGGTATCTTTCATGGTTCATTTTCACCAGTTAGGGCTAAGTAATAAATAGAAAGCTAAAATGGTAGGGAACTTTACTTTTTTTTTTTAATTGCAAAATGCAGCTACCAGAGTAAAGGTGTTTTTAAGAAACCATGAAATTACTGCATTTTAAGTTGCAGAAGGACTTCTCAATAAGGGGAGTAGTTTTATTTTATTTTATTTTAATAAAAGTATGGAAAAAAGAATGATGGAATTGTGCTAGTTAAGTACTGTAAGTACTGTATATACTGCTGAATGGATCCTGTTTATTTCAGTAAATTATTAAGGCCTTAAAAGGGGGGTTTTGTATCGCTTAAAAAGCTTTATATATTTATATTTTTGTCAAATATAAACCCAAATGTGCCTGAAATGACCTGCAAAAACATTAAAATGCTCAAGAAAATCATCCACACAACACATTAATCTTGCTTTCTAATCATGCTTTGTTTTCTCATTTGAGACCAAACAGAGTGAGAGCAGGAACATTTCAGGAATATTAGCTGTGTGTTACAATACTTCCCTAGAAATCGATTTTAGACCTCTATGGGATCTTTTTCACCTTTTCAGCACTTTGTTGCTGCTCAGCTCCTGTACTTAATACGACAGCTGTAGTAGAATTAAACTGGACTGGAATTTGAGCTTTAATTTAAAGTGATAACTGTACTCAAAAGAAATAGAGCAATGACAGGAAAATATTTCATAAGCCCACATCCTGCTGCTGCTGTCTAGAGGTAGGAGGGGGATGCTACTGTGCACACAATGGTGAGAAATGGGGGTTCTCAGGGGCCTGGGATGGTTTACAGTGGGGGAAGTTTTCAAAGCTTTCAGCTGTTAAGCTCTGAATTTCCTTTAAGCATCCATAAATGAGAGAGCCGAATTTGGGAGAATTTTCGCAGAGATGATGAAAGGCATTTCCTTGTCACCAAGATACTCCTAAGATTTCAAAGCTGGTTGTCAATCACCCTCAGCAAGCAGGACTTCTAGCGTATTTTAAAAGAGGGAAGGATAAATAAAAGGAAGATTCTATGAATTCATTTAACTTATTACCTTTTTGGAAGTGATATTTTTCTAACAATTTTGGTAACTTGGAAAAAACGGTGAGCAGAGGTGCATAGGAATACCTGTTTGTTTATGAAGTTAGCCAACATAGTGATCTGAAAAGTAGTGTAAAGGGAAGTTGGCTGCTTATAAAAATAGTAAAAGTGTAACCAGCATCTAAATGGAACAGAAAATACGATTTTCTACCTGAATGGGCATACTTAGTACATAAGCTTTACCTAAGGAAATATAATTATGGAAGGGAAAACAAACAATTTCACTTCTTAAAGATCACAGCTTTCAAAAAGCTTTAGAGCTGGATGGGGTCTCAGAAAATAAGTTTTAAATGTAAAAAAAAAAAAAGTGTTCTGGAACTTTATGTATTGATATTCATGTCAATAAAAGATTAAAATATTGAACTATTAGGTTTAAGCATTATTTAGAGATATTTTGGACAACTGAAAAGTAGAAATACAGAACCAGGTAGCAGAAGTCCTTCCTATTCAAGTTAATATCGATGCTGTATAAGGAACTAGAGAATGATTCTTAAATTGAAAACAAATTAATTCAATAGATGGTAATGTGTAATTTTCATTGAAAGACGACCAAAATATTTGGGAAGGAAACAAAAGAATGTCTTTGACAGCTAGTTCACGATAATGCTTTTAATAATGTATTTGCAGTTAAAATTTTATAAATGGGGCTAATTTTGGAAAGGAATTTTTTTTCACAAGTGCTGGGCTTTTCTGTATTGCTCTGTAAAACAGACCATAAATTCTTACAAATAAGAAGTGCTCTAGTAGATACAGAGAGTAAAGAGCAAATTTCTTTTTTAGAGAAAAAACCACGTGCTGTAGTTCTACAGGCTCAAGACGTAAACAGACTCAGTAAAAACAAAAAATCCCATGTGTGTTTCAGTTATTTCAGTCGGTCTCAGACCTCTCATGTGGAAGAAAATTCAAATTAAATAAAGATAATTCCATTATTATATATTTCTATTATTTAGAAAGCAAAAGAGAACCTTTTTACTATGTGAATGACCAGTAGCATTAGCTTGAGAGGGTGAGGAAAATGCAGTGCTAAGAGCTTCATGTGACCTCAGGCGTAAATGACCCCAATGCTGTTTTTGATTTTCACAGGTCTGGGATTAAGCTCATAGTGTATGGAATTTTCTAAATATTAGGAAACAGAATTGTCTTTTATTGGAAAGAAAAAACCCAATCAAACAGATACAATATTTTTACTTGTTTACTGGTGAATTGCCTAATGTAGAAGATAGTTCAGCTGTGAATAGAAGTTTAAAATGTGGCAAATGCAAAAAGAATGAATTTTTTTCTGTTGTCCATAATAACCCCATACTACTCTTATATTCCCCTTTTTTCATTAAGCATGACTCGTGCCATAATTCTTTTGGAAAAGAAATACGATAATGCCAAGATAATTTGTTGTTCTGTGAAATAATTTGGATTTTGTCCTCACAAAAATGCATGTAAGCTTTCAATTTTAAAGGAAGGAGATGCTTGAGGTTTCGTTCAATATTTAATGTTTATATTTTATACTCCCTGTAATGTGGGGTAATTCAGTCAACATAATATTTTTGGATGGTAGAAAAGTTCAAACATGAAAATTCCATTTGGACTGTCTGTGCTGCCTATCAGAAATCTCTAAGGGTATTTAATCATTCAGAATAAGAAAGGTTTCTTTAATTTTTAAACATGTATTTCATTTTATGTTTTATTTAAATTGTCTTAACATTTACACAGAACCCCTTGAAGGCTTGAAAACTTGAATTTACGTTTGGTTAAAAAAATAAATAATTATGTAGCAGAGTGTGAGCGGAGATACATTAGATAAAGGAAAGGTATTTCATTTGAGTATGAAGATATTCTGACAATTACAAAGTATGACTTGCAGAAATTACTGATCTATGTAGTGATTATTTATTTTAGAGGAACTGGAAGCCAGATTCCAATAGGGGTGTTGTGGTATTGTTGCCTCCCACAACAGTGTGAATTTTTAAAGAAGTACTTGTACATGAGAAACTCAAAGCTGCAGAAGTGTAGTTAATGCTGGCTTATGAGACAGGGGAATTAAAGGCACAAGGGTAGTTTCTTTTTCTGTGTTAAGAGATGGGTGTTCTTGGAATTACTCAGGAAATAAGGGCTAAGGGAGGCTGGGTTGGTGCTGCTGCTGTGAACCTCTGGGAAAAATAATTATGATAGGAAAGTGTAAACACTGTAAACATGGAAAAGGCCATCACCAGCTGCATGGTGGAATGTGCAGCCCTGCATGGTCCGTGAGAGACCAGGACAGAGAGGGGGAAAGAGCAGCACTGGAAGCAGCAAGTTCAAGTAGTAACTGAAAACCTAAAGCACGTCCTTTGATTAGCTTCTGCATCTTTAAACTTTGATTCCACACAGCAAAAATTATTGGAAATTTTCTGTATTTTCTCATAGCTATCAATAGTATGTTCCAGAAATGCTCAGTTTGGCCTAGGCTGCTGTGTCAGATTTAACTTTAGAGTCTCTTGAGGTTGATGGCAAGGTATGTATCATCCCCCTTTGACTTGCAAACTGTCTTACAGGGGCTTATGAAAACAGGTGAACCTTCATTGTTTAACAAACAGTACTAAAAGGAAGATATTTATTTACTTCTGACTTAAATGTGCTAATGACAGTTTACATGCTGTGATTCCTGAGTAAAATTTCTGCTAATTTCATTAGCAAAATGCTAATCTGCTCTTGTTTGTCAGGTACTTCACTTATGGATCTGGTTTCTTCAGCTTTTAAGCAAGGTCCTTACTATCAACACTGAGTGTTTTCGCAGTTGACTAAGGGAGCATGAAACCTTTTATTACAGCAGTTAACCCTTTAAAAAGAATTTATTCAAATCTTCCTATTGACACCAGTACACTGTATTCTCAATTTAGAATTTACCAAATACTTGTTACTAAACAAATTTAGTTTCACTCATATCATGAGAATGCCAAGTATTTTTGCATACTTTGGGTGGAGAACTGAATGTGAGGCCTTTCTTTCTATTTGTCTTTCCTCTGTTGTGGCATTTTCTGGCTGGTAGGAACCTCAGACTAAACCTGATTTAATTTCTCTGTGATTGTATCTTGCTTCCACTTTTGGGACATATGTTGGCTTGTTTTTCACCCTGTCTATCTAGTCCAAGGTGATGTGGTCATTTAATATGATTAATTTCATTTACAAATGGATTTACAAAAATTATTTTCTATGTGATTTGAAACTTGCATAGAAGCAATGCAATGACTGATTTTAGATTTTCAGTGTAACCATTTGCTTGTAACTCCTTAGCACATGTTACTAGCCACATTCAGTGCTCTTTGGGAGGTATTCTTTGGCTTTGTCGCAGTACGGAAGTATGCATAGCTGTGTCTGAAGTTTACGCCTTAAAAGGTACAAGGTGTGTTACACGCAGGGGTTTCATGTGCAAATGTGCACACACTTCAGATCACACTTTCCTTTTAGCTCTAAATGTTTTTCTCCAACACAATCAGTGGTAAGCCAGCAAGCATTAGTTGTGGTTTTGTATTTTAAACTTTGATACATATGCAAAATTTTGTTGACAGATTATCAAAGTTAGTTGCTACTTCTGAGTAGTTTTTTAAGGCAAATACCCAGGATCAGATATTTGGTATTGCTGTATTCACTTCTGTCTGTGGTATCGTTTGGCTTTGATATCGTCAGTCACTGGAATGTCTCAATGTAATTCAAATCTTCATGCTTTTCAAAGAGCCGTAACAACAAAAAAAAACATTTTATTGCATCATTTACTGTGGGGAAGGGGAAATTAAAATGAGACATTTTCACCTTGAGAATTAATTTGAAAACTTTGATTTTTTTAATGTAGAGAAAGCTGTTGTTCAAAACCAGTTTATACCTCTCTAGACAGAGGTGTCCCTGTATTTTTAATCTCAGATATTTGTTTTAAGAATTTACATGCTATTTCAGTGTGTTAAACTGAAAATTGAAAAATATGTAGTGAAAACCTGCCCCAGAGTTCTACCTTTTTCTGAGGTTTTTGAATCACGGCTGGTTAATAGGAATTTTGTCTTTGCTTCTTCCACGCCTACATTAAAAGCACCTTTTCTGTCACACAGCCTGTGCAGTTTTCCCATAGGGACATATAATGGAGTTCATCACAGTGAAAAAAGTGAGTCACACAATCATTTATTTACTCCTGTAAGACAATAGTGGTGTTGATAGTTACCTGGACACGCTTTCATTTCGTTAGACTGTGGAAAATCTGGGCGTTAAAAATTCGTAGCAGACTTGATGACAAGTGTACAGAAAGAAACACAGTCAGGGCTGCGTGGTGGTTACTGTTTCATTTAATGCTGTTTGTTGCCTTTTGGCAACAATGAGCAGAAATGCTGTTGCTCTGAATTTTCTAGAGTATTTAATTATATAAATTATGACTAGGAAGTCTAGTTTTCATGGTACAAAGAGTCAAATGATGCATATTATTTTTTTATTATGATTAAAATATCAGTTTAGGTTCTAAAATCATGTCCATCTAGTTTTATGAGCACAAGTTATCATAGTTAATAGTCATAGGTAAGGTTTTATGTTTATCTGCTAGGCAGATGTCTACAGTTCAAGTTTAGGACTCCCTGCTGTCTGTTCTGCTTTCCAGCTGTGTGGGACTGGAGTTTCAAGAGTTAGTAGCACTGGTTGACTAACAGCAGAAGACCTTTTGCAGGAGTGCTGAAACAGCATTTTGGAATCACTCTGAATGGTAGGCTGGCTCTCATCAGAGATGAGAAGGTTCCTGACAGTGGTTTCGTCTTGTAGGAGTGTTTTAATTACTTGTTTGCTGCAGTTCTTTCAGGAGCTGTTGAAATAGAGAAGAGCCCTGCATTCCCCAGTTAATCCTTTCTTTAACTGGCTTGTTTGGTAGATTTTTCTGTGAGTGAAATGGTATGTTTGACACCAGAAAACATTTTTGCTTTGAAATTTTTATGTATAAGGTAATTCTTTATGTCAGGGGCATCGAAATCTTCATTAAAACCTCTACAGAAAATGTAAACAAAGTATGAGGCAGTTCTTCACCTGTCCTTGATATTCCTTTCATTTTAGCTGCTGCACACCTTGCTGTCTTTTCCCAATTCTATTCAACTGTGTAGTGCTGCATAGTAAAATATGACATAAACAATTGAAATGTAATTATTTTGAGTTATCTTTCTATGTCTGTAGCCATGCATCAGGTTTATTTTCTGAGGAGATGTATAACCATATTTGTATCTGTCTATCTAGTGTTAAAAGCAAAGATATGGTCAGCATCAAGTATTCATCACAAGCACAAAGACTGGTCATGATCCTTTTCCAACTGTCTTTAGTGACTAGATGTAGTGTGTAACTTCCAGACACTGGATACATACCCTTTAGCTGTCCTTAACAAGTAATAAAGAATCTGAGACACTGCTTCACTTTTTAAATTCACTGGAGAGCAGAGTTCACTTGTGTGAAAGGCTGCCTTTATTAGTACCTTACTTGTCTTCAGAGTTTAATTTAGTATCTCCCTGGTGGGCAACTGCATGGGAGGTAATCAGCTTGATATCATGGCTTTAGGGAGTGCGTTTTGTTTCCATAATTGGCCTACATTCCATCTGCACAGAATCTAACTTAAGATATCCAAAGGTTTTTGCAAGGTAAGCATCCCTGAAATTCAAGCCGAGAATTTTTGTCGTGTCATATCCGTGCTATATTTATTTGCGTGTGGTTTGCACAATCCATTCTGACTATACACTTAAAACTTTGCTTTTATCTAAATTTCTTTCATCTGAGAGATCACTCATTTCCGTTTTTAACAATTTCTTTTTTCCTGTAGTATTTGTCATCTGATTTGAAATGTAAATTTACAGAAAAGACATACATAGATTTTTAAATTCTCTGTCCAGGCATTTAGATTTACATTTTCCACAGAACCGTTTGAACAGAAAATAATCAGAAAGTAAGTAAAGCATTTGTACTTATTCTCAGCCAACTGCATTCAGAGGATGAGAAGAACACCTCCGCTGGATGAACTGCAGCCGCCTCCATACCAGGATGACAGCGGTTCTCCTCATCTTTCCTGCACGCCTTCCGAAGTCGGAGACAGCAAATGCGAATATTCCCAGTGTAGCAACAGTCCAAGGTGTTCATATAAATGCCCCAGTGAGGGCAGCACGGGACACGAGATAGAAAGCTTCCATAACAAAGGATACGAAGAGGATGTTCCGAGTGATAGCACAGCGGTTCTTAGTCCAGAGGTAAATGAAAACAGTCGAGTGTGGTGAAGCACTTCTTAAATCTAAAGATTAATGCACAGTTATATGGGCACTAATATTGCAGCTCGTTTCATTTAAAGAGAAAAAAAGTTTGTCAGAAAATGTGACAGTAGGATTTCAGATTGTTCAGATTGCTGTAGTTATCTTTATGGCACCTTAACTTTCAAACCAGCTCACAGTAAGAGTGAATTATTTTTTAAACCATTTTAAACCAGTCAGAAAATTTCATCACCCTATAAGGACTGGAGTCAAAATTCTTCCACATGATTTTTCAGACAACCCAAATAAAAGAGAAGTTCTGTTCATGCTTTTTCAAACTGAACAGCCCGTAATGTAAAGCAAGTTTTATGAAAAAAAAAATTACAAAGTTTTGGGTTTTTTTCTCAGTTGTTGATGTGGTATAGCGATTTGGGCCACTTAATTTTCCTATTTTCTGCTATAAACTGCAATGATATATTTCTTTTTTTTCTGTGAAGAAATAATCTTTTCCAACACATATTTCATTGAGATGTCTTTAACAACCAGTTACTGCACTGACATCTATGGGTAAGTCAAATTAGTGATGCCATGTGCAGAAGAGGCTCCTTTTGGTACAAATTTGTCTAATGTCTCTACCTGAAGTTTTGAAGTGCGTGTTAGAGCTCAGTCCTGATGTTCCTGTCTTAGCAGACCTGTTGGTAAGTTGATGTTGTGTACCTGGGGTGTTGGTGCAAGGTCTGGAAGGCCCAGCTGCACTGTCTTCCCATTTTGTGTCACCCCAGTCATTAATGTAAGCATACTCAATGGGAGCTGAGAATGCTGCCAACGTTTTTCATAGCCACTCAGAGCTTCAGGAGTGAAGCCTTTAGAGGTGTGCATTCCCACAGCTATGTGGCAGCCAGGTTAAAATAAGAACATTTCTTAGCCCAGAAGGCTTTTTTTGACATCTATTTGTTCGCGTGAATAAGCGTATCTTTGATAATATGAACTTGAAATACCTTTATTTTACATACTTGGAATAATTTATTGTATGACCAGTAGGTTGACTGGTACTTGTTAATATTTTCTGTTTCAGTATCCCTATGAAACCAGCTGTTGTAACATTATGGGTGATCAGTATTTTATTCAAAATTCGAAGTGACAATAAAAAAATCTGAATTTTAAGATTAAAACACAATATTTGTGGTTTACAGAGAGTTCAGAAGATGAGTTCAAAACAGATGCATCTTCTACAGTTCCAGTAAAATTACATTAATAAAGCCATGATAATTATGTCCTTGGCCATAGCAGAGGGGTTGGAACTAAAAGATCTTTAAGGTCCCTTCCAAGGCAAACTGTTTTGTGATTCTGTGTTTCTATGATAATTTTTGGCATATTCATATAACTCTTGTGGACTGCAACAGGAGCTGCTTGTGCAAGTAAGTTTGTAAGTTGTGTATTCTTTGCTGGCATCTCACTTGTGCCCCCTATCATTAGCTGTCTCTTCAAGCAATGTGATAGGTTAACTTTAAATTGTGTAAACTCACTCACACTGAGATAAGGTGGTTTTATGTTGTAACAAATATATATGCTTTTTAACATGTGGGGCACAGAAAAAGAGATCATTACAGTGTAATTCAGTCTGAGTTCCGACTGATTGGCTCCTGGCTTTTGGTGGTATTGGCCAGGTAAAGTCTTGATTTCATCTTGACTGCCAGTCAGCCGTGTCCTTGGGATTTCAGTGCTTAATAACCTTGTTTATGAAATGAACAAAAAGATGATAGTGCCTTCACATTGTCTAGAGTAAACCATATATTTCCATGTGAGATTTAATAATAGAATGCAATAAATAAATAAATAATTGCCTTTTTTTCTTCTTCTTCAGGATATGTCAGCTCGAGGATCATCTTCACAGCTTCCTAAACCTTTTGATCCTGAGCCAGTAGCTAAATATGGCACACTGGATGTGACTTTTGACTATGACTCACAGGAACAGAAGCTTTTGGTGACAGTGACAGCTGTCACAGACATTCCAACATACAGCAGGACAGGTGGAAGCTCGTGGCAAGTACACCTAGTTCTTCTCCCTATAAAGAAGCAGAGAGCAAAAACCAGCATCCAGCGGGGACCGTGCCCTGTCTTCACAGAGACATTCAAATTTAATCACGTCGAGTCTGAGATGATTGGGAATTATGCAGTTCGCTTTCGGCTGTACAGCGTACGGCGCATGAAAAAAGAGAGGATTGTGGGAGAAAAGATTTTTTACTTAACAAAATTGAATCTTCAAGGGAAGATGTCAGTGCCAGTGATACTGGAACCTTCTTACAGTCTGCCTGTGAGTATTAAATGAGGCAGAATAAGAATGCAGTGAGATACAGTGTCCTGAATTCTGTAACAATAGTGTGTATATTTATAGAGTCATCACATCCACTCAGTTTTTTGAACAGTCACAGCACTGCATTAACACAATGATAATTTTCTTAGAGCTTCTGTAAGTACATTCACTTTCCACCTGCAAGAGCTGCCCATATTTTTCCTTTTAATTACTTAAAAATTTCCAGTCCCTAAATAGGGATATAGTGGTGAATGCACATATGCATGCATATAGATGTGTATATGTATATGTATGTAATAGTATAATCTTTTCTTTACCACCTGCGGCACTTCAATTTAAAAAGAAAAACACACTAGCATGAAAAAAAAGAGAAGCTATATTAGCAAATGCCCTCCATCTGTTGCAATTAAGTCTTGGTTGCAAATACAGGTTTTCCTTTAAAGAAAGAAAGATAGGAAAGAGGAATTTTGAGAGTATAAAGCCATTTTTAATAGCTTCACATTAGAACCTTGAAAATAATTGATTTCTGATTCAGTCTGAAGTGAAAAGTAGTTGAAACTGAAAAGAATTTTTTCTGGAAGAAAAAGACCTATCTGACAGACAAAAATTTTTGTCCCCTAAATAATATTTTTAATAAAGCAAAGCAACAGTAATTAAGTGTAAACATAGGTGACATTATTTATAAACACAGAAGATCACTAAACTGGCAGTCATCACCATCTTCTTCTTTGTTTTTGTGAGAATTTAGGTATGCTTTTGTCCAGAAAGAGAATGTTTATCGTGCTGTGGTCTGGGCATCCTAGACTAGGAGTGCTTGAGTGTTCCTTGCTTAAGAGTTGCACGTGTGCTATATTACAGACTTTTGGGGGAAAAAATTGATGGTTATCAAGGACATCCATATTTGGACACTGTATGTGTTTTGTGGGTGTTTTTTTAAACAATCAATAAAAGGAAAAGAGGAGAAGGGAAAGAAGGGAAAATATTTTTTTTAGGTGAAGTAAAGCAATTAATTTGCTCTGTGCTTTGAAAAAATGTTTGGATTGCTTGAAATGGCATTTCTGTTGAACATGAGTATTGCCAAAGGCTCAAAATAAAAGGCTGTAGTATTTGATGACTAAAACATATATTTATTAGTAAAAGCTGAGGTTAAATCATGGATCTGATGGAGAATCAACAATCACAATAGAGCAGATTTCTCACGGTTCCTTAAGAAGCACAAATCAGTCTACTCTAAGGATGAAATGGTTCACCTCTCTAGAGCAAACTTTCTTGGCAAAGAGTTTGCTCGTTTCACAGCTTGGAAAAAAGCACACCATGACACAAAACATTGAATATTCTAAAGGTGTTTGCTTAATTTGTGTGTTTTCAATAGGTTCATGTATAAAATTTACTAAAGTCAGTGAAAGAGGGCAGTGAAAGGTTCAGGCTTGTGATTAATTGGTGTATCTCATATGTGCACTGGTTATTTTTCAGTATTATTTTCTTGAGTTTTTGTGATAGGCAGAGTGAAAACAAGTTCCATGGGGCATCAAAGATGATATGATTGTTACATATTTTCTGTTATGGGAAGGCATGGTGTGTTGGCATTTTTCACTCCCCAGTTTTTGGGGGTTGGAACAAGAATAAGGAATATTGGTAGAAAGCGAAGGGATCTTCCAGAGTTCGTTGTTGTAACAGGATTTAAGCAGCTCTACCTGTTGCTGGAAAGGATCCTTCAGAGTCTTTATAGCTTGAATGAGGATCCATGGTCTTCTGGAACTATGGAAATCAGTTTTTAAACCTTTGGGAATTCATTCACTTCCGAGTTTATAGGTATTTTTATCTTATCATTTATAGCCAATATAATATTTTTTCAGTGAGCAGATTTATTACAGGATTTAACGTTTATTTGTTTTGCAGGAGTGTTAAAATTCATTGTGTTTTTAGGATGTGTGACTGGAAGTGGGGGGCGTCCTTGGGTTCTTGAGCTCAAGCCCTGATTACGCAAAACAGCCAGGTCATCTTGATCACAAAATTGTGAATTTTCTCTGAAAACATCAGGTTGTTTTGTTTGCAACCTGAATTTCTTCATGGCCAAGTTATTACCGTTTGTTCTTGTGCCAGCATCGGCCCTGAGCTTAATTAGTTCCTACCCTTCTCAGGTGTTTGCCTCTGGGTATATTTATACACATTGATCATATTCCTTTTCAACTGTCCTTTGCTAGAATAAACCAACAATCTTTGTGTACAACTGATCATAAATGTCAGGCAGGACTTATTTAATGGGAGAAGGTAAGTGCTGTTTGAATTTGGAGATATCTAGTTGCTCAAGGATATTAGTAATTATAGGATCCACGATGAGGCACATTGTACATTCGGAATTAAATTTGCAATGTTCAGTTGCAGAGGGCTTTGTTGCTGAGAAGTGTTTGTGTGTGACAGCTTTTTGTGAAGAAATTTCTTGGACACATGACAGTTGTCCTATTTTTTCAACTGCTTCTCATTATATGGATTTTGTATATTAAATATACCTTCTGTCACTGAAACTTCCTAATCCATTGAAATATCTATGCTAATCTCTTCTGCAGAAATGTATTTTATTTCCTTCTGTCTGTGCCTGATATTATAGTAATGTATTTTATTAGCTAATCATACGCCTTCTGATTGTATAAGAGCCGTTTGTATCCTGTGAAGTTCAGTATTTTTTCAGTGATACCTTAAAGCTGTACGCAAGGGAATCTGGCTAAAGGGAGATCAGCAAGTTCAGTGCCTTTCAAACAGTGACATGCTGACATGAGTGGGGCCTGCAAGTCTCTGGTTGTTCCTAAAATGTGAACAAGTGCATGTTGTGGTGAGGACATGATACTGGTATGTTCCTTAAATAGCTTTCAACGCTACACACAGCTTCAAATTTACAAATATATTCACAAAATATCATTTTCACCCATGATTTCGCCCCACATTGCGCATAATGTCTTGCATTAGCAGCTATTATCCCCACTCCCGCTGCCATTTGTCTTTAACAGTCCTGTGTTGCTGCAGTTCTCCCACGTAACAGGGAATTCCTCCTCAGCCCCCTTATTTATCACACGTTTCCTCCCAAGTTCAGTGTACGTTTGAATGAGGAGGAAGCAGTGAAACCAATATGAGTTGGGCAGAATGCAGTTGTCGCTGTTATCTCAGACTGTGTCCGTTTCAGATTTAATAGAAATTGTCCATTGCATCAAATGTTTAATAGCAGAGGTGTGGTTTTAGCAGGAACATTGTGGTTTTCTCAGAGTATAGTTTGTGTAGGAAGGTATTTGTTGATGCTTTCAGAGAAATTTTCCCTTTAGTACAGCGGAAGACAAATTTTTCTTCACCCATCTTGAGGTTTAGAAAAGCTGTTTATTACTCGTCAGGAAATCCCTGTGGACCTGTTTTTAGTTACTCTTCGTTCTTCTCACCCACAGGAATTTTCCTGACAGTGAAAAACAGCCTCCAGTGTGATGTGATTATAAAAACATAGAAGCAGTTTATTGAGTTAAATCTGTTTGGAAAAGATCAAAGAAACACGTGTAATCCACTTCACCATCCCATAGGTTTCTCTTTGGTGTAGACTAACAACAAACAATCACGGTTTGTATTTTGTGATTGGTTTGGGAAGTACTATTTGAGTGACCAAAACATACCTCTTGCTGCTAAGCAAATCTAGTAGCCATTCATTACGTATCATCAAATTACAAGGTGTTTACTGGGAGGAATTCAGTTTATTTTTCTTTCTTTCTGTAGCATTCTCCTCTTCTAAGACCTTGAACACCCAGTGTGATCCCCATAATAAAGAACGGATGGTGTAGGCAATCATTGCTGTTTAAAAGATTATTTTGTACATCTTTACTATGAATATCCAGAGTGTCTGGATAACTATTTTAATTAGTTTTTTTGAGTGAAGGTGTTTATGTATGCAGTGTATAAAGATTCCCACTCTTGCACACACACCTGCACTCTCTCCACTGTGAGGACAATAGTTAATCCTCTAGTGTACACTGGTTTATGCACTGTACTTAAGGCATTTATTTCATGTTGCCCTTTGTGTGTGGCATATCTTCAATATTCCTTGTAATGTTTATCAGCTCATAAACTTCGCAGGAATAAAGGCTTTCAGAGTGGCTTTTCTTTTTTGGGAATTCTTGTCCATTATAGAGGCAAGTTGTCAGGTTTTGTGCAAACTCTTAAAGTATGAGAGTTATATAATATAAGTACTACTGTGTTTTTATGGAATGATCTATCCAGGATTGTATTTGGAAGGCTAAATACTAAAATTCTTATGTATAAACAGAGCTTTATTAAATACCAATATGATACTTTAAGCTGCTAATAAAAAAAATGGCTAAGACTTGTCTAAGGAAGAAACAAAAAGACAAAATATTTTGTTCTTAGTATTTTAACTGGAATTCTACCTAAAATGCAGAGTTCTTCTGTGATGATATACAAATGCTTTTAGTTAGCTTGTATAAATTATGTCCATCAAAGTAATGTTTAAACCCTGGGCACATTTTATCTCAGGAATAACTTTCTCAATTCATCTGAGTTAGTGGGAGTAATACACAGAAAATCAGGATTGATCCTTTGATACAGTAAGAAAGATGGCTCCTGCAGTTTCTTTGAAGAAAGTTGTTAGATGACTGGAAAATGGTGATAATGTTAGTGAGGCTGCAGGAGAGCTTGACAGTAGCTGGCAAACAAAGCATTCTCCCTGTGTTTGGCTGCTCACATAACATTTCATGGCCGTATTGGCAAGCAGCAGTCGTTTTCTTCTTGGTGTTGTGGCTAGGGGTAAAAAATTGACTTTCAGCTCCCTTACTGATACACAAATGGGAAGCAAGTTCCTACATAGGTAACGAGATCTATTACCATAACCCTGAGTGTAGGATACCAAGAGAATTTTTTGAAGTCAGCGATGTAAAGAATTTCATGTAGTTTTCAAAATCATCACATGGTCACACAGACTAAAATAACAATTTAAAAACAGGTATGCTTTGCCTTTAATCAATGAGTTGCTTCGAGAAAGTTGCTTACTCACTTTGGTCCCTACAATCTTTGATATTTGCAAATCATGGAAGCTATGTTTCAGACATGGTATTAGTGTTTTGAGTGTATGATGATGCTTTTCAGTCCCTAAAGTGCCTCCAGTCAAATGACAGGCTGTGAATTGACTGTTCTAGATTAACTCGAAGTAATCTTCTTGAGCACTACTCTTACTTAGCCAGAAAAGCCAGTCCATCAGTAGCAAACATATTGTCTAGAATTCTATGTGTAGTTTTGATCATCTTTAAAAAGATAAAATAGAGAAACCTTATCAATATGTAAAGCTAAAAAAGTGAGGTAACTGTGAGATGCTGAGACTACCATTCTCTGTAGTAAAAGTATGGTCTCTCAACCTGGATTGTGATTTCTAAGAGCAGTAAGGCAAATAATCATACTGTGAATTTCCCTGAAGTGACTTTTTAGAAGTTAAAAGTAAAGATTATCAAGGTGTCCCTCATATGAAACTTCCACTTTTGAAGACTATGAGATGCTGCTTAAACCATTCTCAAGCAACTCTTTCGGTGGAGGTACATTCTTTAACTTATCAATACAAGTGGAGTTTCTGTTTCCCTTAGAGATGCCGAATTTCCCAAATATTTTGTTTTCTTATAATTTTGACTCTTCTTGTTTGCATGCATATGCAAACACAAATATCTTCTCACATTTGTTGCTGTTCTTTCAAAAACATTAGAAAAGGTCAAAACACAGGATCAGTTCTGTTTGCAGGTTTGAGCACCCTTCAACAAAAGCATGTGCACTATTTTTCTTCGATTTATTTCCATTGAGGGAAGTCCTAATCAGAGATTTTGCATAAACAGATGAAGTCACCTAGTCTGAAATTCATAATATACGTGGTTGTGGAACTTTTGAATTAGTTTTTGATTTATTTACTGGATGATTCTTCTTATTACTCTGGTGGGCTTTGCAGTATAACATAAATCTTCTTCATTAGCATTCTTCATTTCAGGCTTGAGGATCTTCAGGTAATCACTCCTTTTGTATATTCAAGCAGCCTGTGTTTGGTATCAGATAAGCATTTCTGTTCGTAGGGTGCCTTTAGCAATGGATCCTTTTAGTCATAGTGTGTCAGCCTCTTGTCAGGTGTGCCCTTTGTATCATTTGACCTTGAGCTGAATCTTTCACAGCTCTTGTCTTTCTGTTGGGCTTAATCAGCTGTCAGCTGGCCCCAGGAGAATCCAGTTTATCTGTTCCCTTTCTTCTTGGTGTGTAGGATAGCTCTAAGAACTGAAGCAGATCCTTTCTGACTGGAAACACCTGGTGCTCCTCTGATCATGAGACTGAACGTGACCTGAGCAAATCAAAAGGGCACGACTAGCAACTGTTAATCACAAAGAGTTTACCTGACAAATACATTTTAAATGTACAGTTCATGGTATGGGCTTGTTCATTGTGAAAAATAATTGCATGTATGTTTATGCAATCAAATACTATTCCATAGATTGACTACTCATAAATTGTGCTTACTGTGTGATGGCTGAATCGTTCTCTTTTCCCAGACTGAAAGGGTGTAATCAAGAGAAAAATGAAATTATTTGCCATTGATCTCTCCAATGAGCATAGACCAAATCCAGCTGGACAGAGCATTGTCATTTAAAGAAGTCTGTGGTCTTGGAAGCTGTCCCACAGTAACATCTCCATGCTGTTACGTATTTGACAGGGAGTAAAGAGAGGGGGAGGTGTGAGTGGATCCGGGTGGGAGCTGTTAGCGTAGCTTCATCAGGAGTGCAGGTAAAATGTCTCCGTTTTGTGTCAGATGTTCTTACCTAAATTGCTAACACAAATATCTAACAGCTTTTAGTGCTTGAATGTTTCTTTATGCTACCTGTCTTATCTCAGAAAACAGAATTCCATAATAAAAGGCCTCTTGCCTCTTTTCCTCCCCTGGCCCATGGCTGTGTAAAAAGCTGCTAGACTTCTGCAGTGTAAAACCACTGCTTTTGCAAATGCTGTAAATTCCATTTCCAGATGCCTCCACTGCTGCTTGGGTTTGCTCTGCAAATTTCAAGCCCGTTATGTCTGTGGAACAACTAGGTGACCTTTTGTCATCTGCCAAAGGTGTAATTTCAATACAGACTAATAGAAGTTATAGAAAACTTAAAATGTTTCCCTTTCAGTAGAAAAGTAATGTTTTGTTCTGCAGAGCTGATAATTTAAAAAAATTTTAAGCACAAAGTACTAATAGCAAATTCTTGTGAAACCAGAAAAACAACACAGAAATCTCTCAGTGAATTTGTTCAAAATCTTCCAGAAAAGTTGAGTGTTGATTTGCCATTATTAAAAATACGTAAATTTTATTTTGTTATTTTTGTATTACTATTAAACTATTATGTCTTAAAATTTGAAACCAAGCCATTCTTTACCAATACGGTATTCTTATTAGAAAGCCCACAAAGATTTTAATTCTTATTTAAACTAATTAATATTAAATTATTTTGAAATGAAAATTTGTGTACTATCATAATGTATCTTAGGAAATTTGTTATAGTGTCTATGGTAAATTAAAGCCGTGTATAGAATTTTTAAGGTTTTAGTCCTTTGAATCTAGTGAATCAAAGAATATTAATTTGAACTCAGTTTTTCAGTGTTCCATCTGTGTGAAAACAATGTGTTTTTTAGAATTCTGCATCAAGAAGTTTTTTTCTCTTGAGAGTAAAAGATAGTGTAGAGCAGCTTTTGATGAGAAATGGGAATATTATCATTTCAGATAATCTGATTTTCAAGTACATTAATAGTATTTTAATAATCAAAACAATCCATATTTGATGTGAATACCATTGATGTTGAGTGGAATTATTTGCTAAAAGTGGAATTTTTGACTGGGAAGTCCTGGTAATTTTTAAAGCATGCCATTCTACCCAAAATAAATGTTTTTCTTGCTAAGATCAAGTCGCATAATGGAAAGATTATTAGACTACTTAGTTTCATGTTTGTGATTTAAGTTGACTTTGTAATGCTGTAAAGTGTTAAGTACATGAATAAAAATGCACATTATACTTAATTGGAACATGCTTCAAGGAAGCTATTAAGCAAAAAACCCCAAATAATTACCTGTCATAGATAATGATGCTTTCCTAAACTTGAATCTTTGTGAGATGCTTTAAACTATATGTTTCAATGTTGGCAAGTTCAGGTTATAAATTTAAAGCAGAATACTGATAACTGTGTGTTCTCCTAATTTTACAGTGCAGGACAACTGTCTTTAAATTTTGACCTTCCTAATTATTTTACATCCCTCTGTTTTCAGGGCTGTGTTCGTCAGGTGGTTTAAGTCCTCTTTCCCAGGAATGATCTGGGTATTTTTTCAACCGTATTTTAGCTTTGAAATGTGTTTTTATAAAATACCTGGTGCTGAAGCCAGAATGAAGGACTAATGAAGGATGTGTAGCCCCTAGGTTTGGTTTTCTCCTCTTGAGAGCTGTTCTGGAGCCTGTGTGGGGCTTGGGTGCTCTCCTCACCTCAGCAAGCTCAGAGAGGAACAGGAGCTTCAGGGTTCAACACTGGGGTGGTGATTGAGAGAGGTGAATGCTTTTATCTAGAAACTGTTGGAGGCCTGGATTGAGGGCCCTCCTTTGCCTACCAGGATTCAATTTTTTTTCCCCTAACCTCTCAGTTGTATTGATCCAGAAGTAGAAAAAGTAATGTGCAAAAAAGTTCTTGAAGAGATTAGTGGTATAACATTAACATTTAAAATTGGAGAGAGACATTTTGACAAGTAACATGCTGTGAATCAGATTTTTGTTGTTGGAGGATTGTCAGCAAGGTTTCATCTTTTCTGTGTTTATTTTGAAAAGCCAAAAGAATCAGATGTTCTTGTTTCATAAGCCTACAGAGACATGATTTTAACCTGTGCATTGAGGAAAATGAACTTTTCACTGCCTTCCGAGCGTGGCCGCATTATTCCCTGTCATTAGCTCCAGTTGGCTTAAGAGCAGAATTTATAAGCAGAACTTCAGGGTATAGAAAAAGTAACAGTAGGAGATGAATATGTAAGTACCAAATACCGTGTTTCCATGGAATTGTGGGGAAGGAAGACAAATAAATACATTTTACATACATTACCATGGATGCAAATAGATTATTCTCTATGTTGAAAGAAGGGAGAGAAAAACACTATTGAAAATGCTTCTCAGGGGTTGAAGTCTCACAATGCATTCTACATGTTCATGTCCACTGGCATGAGGGGAAAAGAGAGCGTTCCTTTTTTTGATTGCCAACTTTTGTACAATGGGAACATACGAAATACAAAGCATGCTTAATGGGAATTATATATTTATTAAGAAGTAATATTTCTTCCCAGATAATATATGCAAAGAAGTCATCAAGGACAATAGTTTGGAGAATTAGTAATTAAATTTTTGTAGAATACGACGCATACTGCTTTTACAATCCAGTGGAAAGCAGCAATTCTTATAAGTGTTAATCAAATAAAATCAGACTAACTTTATTAAAAAGTGCTATCCTGTGGTATATATGGGAAAGGTTTAGGGCCTTTAGACACAATTCTGTGTTAGAAAATTGAAAAGCTGAGCATTTTTTATTTACTGCAGTAAGACAGATATTTGAACCAGATATTTGGAATAGACTTCACCATTTCTTTTGCAGTGCTTAATGGTAATGATGTATTTATGGCTAAATTGAAAAAAAAAGGTTCAGGATTTGGTATTAATATCCTGTAGACAACCTCAAGAGACAGTTTCTTGCACTGTGGGCAGATCAGTAGCACTTCAGTTCATCTAAGTTCTTAAAAGTCCACGTACAAAGTTTTGTCGCAGTTCTGTAGGCTCTTCTGCTGCTTCGCTGACCTTGAAAAGCCTTTGCTCTTATGGAACCTTAGTCCTTCTTTGCCTTGCTTGTTAAATTACACACAATGTTTATAGAGGACGAGAGGGAAGAGTTATGAAAATAAACTTACATAGACATTATTTCAAACAAATAGTAACTTTTGGTCTGGATCTTAAGTTTCCCACAGGGAAATGAAAGTGGGCTATGGATAGCTTTACAGACAGATTGGTTGCAGACCTGCATGGAGATGAAAAGCATCTGGTTGCACTGTAGTGTTGTCATTGGAGCCCCATCTATATTCATGTTGTACCAGTGAGCAATTTTGGTGTTAATATTTTACAATTTGGCACTTGATTGTGGAGCTTATATTTTGAGCAGGTAAAAGTGTAACTTCTTGGCTGGCTTTTTTCATGATGAGTTTGTTAGCGTTCTTCTTCAATTCTGACTTGTGCAAACAGGAAAAAACCCTCTAAACAGAAACTTTAATAAAGCTTTTATTTCCAGTTCTAGGGCACCATATGACTTAGCACAAAGTCAGGTTATTTACCCACAGATGTCATTATCATGGAATATCTTCCTTAAAAGAATTAGTGTATTTCCACTATGCAAACAATAAATTCCGTGCTGGAGAAAATACTTTTAAAAAGGTATCTAATAATACTCAGTATCTCTGCTTTTAACTTTGTCCTGCAATGGAAAGTCTTTCTTCAGTTGTTGATCTGAGCCCAGTTGATCTCAGCTGTCTCTTACCATCCCTGATTCTGGTTTCCTCTTCTCTTCCTCATAAAATGTTTCTGTTTTCTTTCCAAAGAAAACTGACAAAATGTAAATGTAAAAACTCCCCTTTTCCTTTGGTCTTTTACATACTTGTCCCCAAATCCTCTGTTTTCTCCCTTATTATAGCGACAGAAAGTATACTTTGGTTTATGTTGTTTGATCATTTTTTACCCAGGGATATCATTCTGTCTTCTAATCTGCTTCATTTTCCTTCTTAACATTTCACTTTCTCTTATGTTAGGATTTTCCAGTTCATAACTGAAAAGCAGAGTATTTTTTTTAATACATTTGGGTCAGCATGAAACAAAATGAATTGAAGTTGGTTTTTTTTTAGAGTGAAAGGGAAAACAAAACACTATTTATATTTTTCCTTCAGTGAATTTGATTGCTTTATTTTAACGTCTTGTCTATGTCCCCACAGCATTTTATAGGAAGGAGATTCATAAATTTATTACACAAGAAGGATTAATCAACGTTCTTTTTTCTCAAACCTGCAAAAATATTTTGGTTTAGAAAATATTGTAGCAGAACATTCAAGTTAGACTCTCTCTCCAGATTTTTATCTAGCTTACATCTACTAGTGGTTCTTTCTGGGCACCACTTCTAAGGTACAGTCATTTAGTTGCATTTCCATCCACTTAGAGTTCTGAAGTCTCATCTTGGTCTTCTCAACCCCCCATTCAGCTGGTGATATACTTTTGCCTGGTCTTGACAAAGGCAGTCTTGTCCTTCTCCTGTCCACTCAGGATTCTGCTGTAAAGGAAAGGTGTTTCTAGCCCATGCTTATGTAACTTTGTAATACCACACATTGAATTTTTCAGTTGTTTTCCTCCTCTATGACACCACACAGACGCTACTTGCCTTCCCTTTCCTGGTACTTCAGGGCTTGTTCCCACTCAGTCATCATTAATTTACTATTCACTATTTCTGCCAGGCTACATCTTACTCTGATACCCATTGTGGTGAGTTTAACTCTGTCATAAACTGATTTCTAAGACCCTCTTAGGACATCAGTAAACTGTACAAATAAATCCCAGTTAAGAGAAGGTGCTGTCATCACCTTCTCTCGGCACGTCAAAACCCTTTGAGGATTTGGGGACACTGTTACTCAGCTGCCTGCTTTGTATTAGATCTTTTTTTGTGGGCTTGCAGCATGATCTCAATCAAATTTGAGACCTAAGCTTTGAACAGTGTCAGGTGGACTGTGCTAAAATTCCTGGCTCAAGAAAATAATAAGGGGAATAAGCACCATGGGGATAATGTGTTACAATTTTAGAAGACCAGAAAACTTAAGTAATAGCTGCCATTGTGACAGGCTGAGGCTTTCAAGTGTGCAGTGTATGCTGTGGCTGCTCAATCAAGTCATCTTTCTTTTAAACTTTCCATTTTGTTTCTTCTGTTGAAGTTAGGAATCAAAAGTTTCCTGTTCTATGAATGACAAGAATCAGAGAATGAATGTATACTTGTAATTAATTTTCAGCAATTAACAATTTGCAAGCAGTTTGAAATTTATTCTTGGCATTGAATAAAGAGCTTTTGGAGAAATAACCAAAGATTTAAAATTCTGAATTTGCAGCTTGGGAGAGGGAAGTCAGAGAAATTTGTTGAGGTCCTTCTTCAGTAGTAAGAATACATTTGCTAAAAACTGTGAATGTTTATTGATGAGGAACTGGATCGCTGCTTGAAACTTCTGCTAGACTTTTGGAAAATGTTCTGTTGAAAAGAACTAGTTAAAATGCCAATAAGAGGGATGTTTTTGCAGGTATCATGTCTTCTGTAATTTGAGATTCTATAATGCATGTGGGCTTTATATGTCAGCTGAAGTTACTTGCTTATAAAGTTAACATTTATCTTGATGAGGATTTGTGCTATTTAGGTTTTAGGTCTGATCTTATGCCCATGTCAGCTGTTGCTGGAAATGATAGAGACATTTGGAATCTGGAAGAATCAGCTTCACAAAATCATCATGACTCTTTGAAAGAGCGATGCCAGGTTCCCAAATGAGTCAGGCCATATTGGAAAAATCTGTGGACCCCACTTACATTTTTTTCTGAGAGAATCATGAAGGGATGTGCTGATAATTCAGAAGTCCCTTCTTGGCAACCAAGCACATTGCCATTCCATTGGCTACATTCCATACAGTTTTTTGTTTTCTGTAGTACCACTCTTATGTGCCAGTGCAAATGAAAACAGGAACGACCATGGTGTGATCAGCATGGCAGCATGAAGAAAGTATATTTTTTTCCTTTTTTTAAGGCCAATAATGAGGAGTTAAAATGATAAAAATTAGTGTTAGAAACTCCCTTTAAGGATGTGATGGAGTGAGAATGTATGAGAGATCTGAATTTCTTGGAAGCTTTCAGGGTGGAAATTAAAGCATTGCTTCCTGAGCTTTGGATGGCATTCTTCCTTTCCCACCCAAGACAAAGGGATTATTGCAGTTCTGTATCCCTGGATCAATTAAATTCCTTGTAAGCTAATTTATTCTAGACAGAGCACATTTTTCTAATTGCATGTGTTCTGTTATTTCGCTACTCATAAATTCTCAGTCTAGAGATAACCTTTACAAAGGATGAATAAGAATTTTCTGCATTTTATTATCTTCAAGGTTCCACTGGTATTTTCCATTTTTGGGAAGTAAAAGATCCAAGGTTTAATGTTTTCCAGGATGCTGACAAATAATGTTACAGGTGTTACCTTAGTAATTGAAGCAAATA
Source organism: Oreocharis arfaki (assembly GCA_013398015.1). Lineage (NCBI taxonomy): Eukaryota > Metazoa > Chordata > Aves > Passeriformes > Paramythiidae > Oreocharis > Oreocharis arfaki. The sequence continues at coordinate 347,959 of VZRR01005974.1, forward strand.
GGGACCATAAGGGCTGTTCTCCGTCTTTTGCTGTTATTTCTCCTTAATCATGAAGCAGTAGCAGTACCTAAGAACTGTTTTCATTTCAGACCACTTTATTGCTACCTCTAACATGTGCAGATTAAGTATATATTAAGAATGTACATTTCTTATTGGGCGATTGAATGGAACTTCTGTTATTGTCGCTGAGTTGCTTTCAGAATTTTCTATGCATTATTCTAAAAATCGACTTCCCAGTAACATCATTCCGTAAGACACACAGAACTTTTTATCTGTTTTACAGGGTTGTGACTCTCAAATGAGCATGTCAGAAGTGTCCTGCAGTGAAAGTACCTCCTCTTGTCAGTCTCTGGTACATGGCTCAGCTCCAGAAATCCTCGTTGGCCTCCTTTATAATGCTACAACTGGAAGATTATCAGCAGAAGTGATAAAAGGCAGCCACTTCAAAAACTTGGCAGCGAACAGACCACCCAGTGAGTGAAAATCTTTTTTCATCCTAATGCTTCTCTACTGGTGGGGCTCTCAGTAGCAAGGACTTCAATCCTATCACTTAGTCTTACCCAATCAAAGTGAAATAGAGCAATCATCAACTAATCTGTTTCATGTTTTATATTTCTAGTCAGTTGGGAAATAGCAAAAATCTAAAATTCAAAATATTAATTGTAAGTTGACAAGCCTGTTTTAATTTTTCATGATGACTGACTAATAAATTACCTTTATCATAATGATTAATTGCTAAATTACTAATGCCTCACATCACAGGCCAAGAATAAAAAGTCAGTGTTTAAAGAGAAAGTACATGCCAGTTAATATTAATATAAACATTCTGAACAGTTATTGCTGTTCCTAGAGGGGTTGATACTGCAGTCTTTAATTGCTTATGTGCCTGTATATATGTGGTAATATATGTAACTTGGGAATGTCAGTGAAGGCAAGGAGCAACCACTTGAGACCTTTGGCATATTTACTGTACAGGAGGAATGTTCACCATTAGAAAGGACTTGAATTGTGTCTTCAAGCGTTTGTTCAAAAACACATTTGTCTGAAGTACCTGTGAACTTTATATACTTCTTAACTCGAGCCACATGGAATGGAGAGAATGTTATTACTGTCTCTAGCTCTTTGACATAGCTTGAGAAAGTTCTGTAATTAACTTCTTAAAATTTTTTTTTTTTTAATGTTTTTAAGATGATGTGTCTGATTTACAGAAGTGTTAATAAGAAATACCTACCTGTTCCTTTTGATTTTTGTCTGGAGGCTCAGGTTTTAGCTACTCTTTGTGTTTTTTAAGCCCCAGATTAGTATGGCACCGGCAAATTATCTTGCTACTGGATTATGTGTTAGGCTGCCAAGATTTTGTAAGTGGTTTGCATGTCTCACTTCGTCTCTTCAGAGTTCAGGAAGTAAGCCAGACTTGATTCTGATGCTCTCTCATATTTCTCCTATTCTTGACCCATGTTTATTCTATTCATTAATTGGCTCACCTTACTCTGCTTCGCTTTCTCCATACTTCTCACACTGACAGAGCCAGACTTTGTTAACATGGGCACAGGAGGAAGGCGATAAACGAATCTCTGATACTTTTATATAATTTGGTAGCTGCCCCAGAGTCACCAATTTGTAGACAAAGTACAGAAAGAGATGGGGAAAGACAAAGAGGTCCAAGGACACTGGGGTGTGGGAAGAAATGAAAGGGAGGGAAGAGACCATGTGTCCTCTTAAAGCAAAACCAGATGCTTATCCTTCTGGACTCTCAGAGATAGCTAGTTTTTATTTAATATTCAGAAGTTAGGTAGAAGCAGGTTAGGAGGAGTTCAGTACTTGTTTTGGAAACAGAGATGTTCATTCCCTAGTATGTTAATTGCCAAAATGTGCTCAGTGGGCCCATGCTGTGTAGCTAAGTTGTGTGTCTCTGGGGTCAAAAATCTGTTTCAGATTGCAAGAAAGGAGCATAGAACATGGCATGTAGCCCTGTAATACCATGTTCTGTCTAACCTTTTTGGAGGGAAGATCTTCCATGCTACCTTTTGTCATCCCCTGTGAATGACAGGGGGAAGATTTGATATTCATACTAATAGTAGTGTAGTTCTGTTTAGGCAAATGTGGGTTCAGAGTTCTGTTGTTTCTAGAAAGCTGGAAACTAATGAACTTTCTGGGTCTAGTAAGACCATGCACAGAATATTATGGAATCCAGATTTCCCATTTAGGCTGTTCTGTGCCATCCCCCTCCCCTCCCACCAGCAGTGGTGGCACCTTCTTTTAAACTCCTGGACCCAGGTCCATGCCACTGCCATGTCCTAACTCCCTGCTGAATACATCATGGACATCTGCCAGCCTCAATCTGTGCCACCATTTCCACAAAATGAAAACTAAGGCCCATAGCGATGATGATGATAAAGAAGAAGAAGAAGAAATGTCATAGTCACATGTGTTGTTTGGACTACCAGTGGTCCAAAATCCTGAGAAGTGCTACAAAGTACATGAGCAGTTCTCATTCATGTGTTGAGGAACTGTGATAAAAATGGAAGCAATTACTCTTTCCCACATTTCTGTAGTCTTGGGCTTGTGAACCTATGAATTTTTGTGGAGTGCTTCTGCAGCAAATATGAACTGAATACTAAATTTCTACTTCTTGCTCTAGTACATGCTCTCCTGCTGCATATTTATATGTTACATAGTAACTCATGTAGTAATTGAGTACAGGCAAATAGGCCAAATCCTACAGGCAGTAACAGTGGATGTGTCTTCTTTGTTTCTCTGTGTGACAGCTAATATTTTGTCTGGGAAAAAGATGCTTCTCAGTTTTCCTTAAAGTTTAGTTGAAACAGTTTTGCATATTAAATGCATGTGTGTGTATGCATGCACACACACATTAAATCCATAAATATGTGTATTTTAATAAGCAAGATCTTTACATCCTAAATAGAGACCCATCATTGATTTTCAGATATAAGTGTCTCTCAGCTGTTTTTAGAGATTACATCAGAATCATTCTTGTGCCCAAGTTCATCACTACAATCAAGTATCAGTAACTATAAAAGCTAAGGGCAAAATCAGCTTGGTTTTCAGTTCAATGATTTTTCGTTTTATTGCTTTTAATATATGAAGTTTAATTACTATGTGCAGTTTTTCTAAATATGCTGGAGTTTGCATGAAAAAGCATAAGTTTTGATAAGGATACAGTGATTTTTACCCAATCTGCTATAACTTAATCATTTGCATGTTTCTTGCTATGGTGAGTGTGGTTTAGAACCCAGTGTCTGTTAGTCCTAAGATAAGCCATTATGTAAGCAATGTAATTTTTGTTAAAGATTACACAAGAACTGCACAAAATTTTCATTTCATTAACTTTTACCTAACAATCCTCTTGTTCAGTCCTTTTTCTGATCTATGCTGCTAAGGTTTCATGTTCTTCAGTAAATAGTGCTTCCTCTTAAACTTTAACCTTTGATCCTCTCTCACCCAGCTATTGACATCTGCTCATTATTTCTTTTACTGCTTCCCACCCCCTGTTGTCAGATGGACTGTTCTGTTGTCTAAAACACTTGATAGGTGGACAGGTTTATATAATCCGAGGTGAGTTCCTGTGGAAACTAACTGGATGTTGTCTTTTTCATGCAAAAGAAAACTTGCCAGCAGTAAAACATCCACGGCTGCTTACCATACCAGTTTATAAAAGTGTATGTTTATTTTTTGTGGCACTCTTTAATGCAAAAGTTGCATTTATCTCTGATTATGGATGTTGGGGTTTCAGGGTACCTGCAAAATGAAAATACTCGTGTTTCTTTTAACAAATTCCAATCTTTAATTAGTATTATCCATTAACATGAATAAGACAGGAATAAAAATGAAATATGAGATTGTTTTATACAATTTTAAATTTCCTATTATTAGTTAACTTCATGAAATGCACATCCTTCTGCAGGAGCATGCTTTGGTGCTTTTGGTCCAATGAAAATAGTGCTTTAAAAATAAGGGTTTATTGCCAAATGCTAACACATAATGTGAGCTAACTTGCACCAGCTTCTTAAGTGTATGCTTAAGAGCACCATAAAAGCTACTTTTTGAACAATCATCTTGAATTATGCAAAAACTTGCTTTTCTTTAAACATGCAGTAAATGTATTCCTTCATTAATCTAGGAATTTTTTTATTATGTAAACTTCCATCTTTGAATGCACTTTGCTGCCTTTCGGTTTTCAAAATAAATAGAGCTGAAATGCCCAAAATGAGAACCGCATCCATGCAGAGATTATTCTTAAGCATTTTATCGTGGCTGTTTTGATATCATCGCTGCATATTGACATTATTTTTTTTTCCCCGTCTTCATTAATAGCCTTTATTCCACTTCATTTATCCATATTCTTTGAAATTTCAGTGATATGCTTTACAGTGTTGTGGCTGGTCGGAGCTTGCTAAGTGTTAATGCAATGTAAGTCTGTTTAGACTAAACAGGGGGCTCAGAGGGAAGAGGATTATGAGGTATGCCTTTAACTCAACCCATGTACATAGTACTGGAGCTAGTTCATTTGCTAGTGTGTTTGTAGTATTTGGTTTGCTTGTCACCTTTCCATGTGCCTAAACGAAGCTGTGTCCAGCCACCCTGGTATACACCATATCCTTATTCCTTGTACATACCTCATTCTGCAAAGCTTTCCTTCCAAGGTGTCTGACGTTCCACGATGTGGCTTCTTTCGTAGATACGTACGTTAAGCTGACACTGCTGAACTCCATGGGGCAGGAGATGTCCAAATGCAAAACTTCAATCCGCCGAGGGCAGCCGAACCCCGTGTACAAGGAAACCTTCGTTTTCCAGGTGGCGCTGTTCCAGCTCTCGGACGTGACGCTCATACTCTCCGTGTACAATAAGCGCAGCATGAAGCGAAAAGAGATGATAGGGTGGATTTCCTTAGGTCTCAACAGCTCAGGAGAAGATGAACTCAATCACTGGACTGAAATGAAGGAATCTAAAGGACAGCAAGTCTGTAGATGGCATACTTTGCTGGAATCCTAACGGATGGTAGAAAGTGCGGTCTAAGTGGTTCTAAGGGAGTTTGGTCTCCCAGGAAGACGATCGTCCCTGGTCGCAATCAGCAGATTTGTTGTGGGAGTAAAAAATGGGAATTGCAGTCAACATTCCATCATAAAGGATGCACAACATGCAAAATGGTGGGATTTAATACAGAATCTTCACTTAGTTTCATGAACTTCCTTGGTGTCAGAGAAGGCTTGCTGTACACAGATACGATAGCGGTCCCTTCCCCATCCACCTGATGCTGTATTTGTTTGGGTTTGTTTTGTGGTTTTCAATTCAGAAACATTTTGTGCAAGGTTCTCCAAATTAATGTAAGCTCCTCCTTGTGTACCTTTTGTATTGCTTTAATACTGTAGCTTCTGACCTGCCTGCATTCAGATTAAAGGTCAATAGTTCGCACTTTGAGAAAAAGTTAATGGTCTGTAAAGCAAAAGCAAAAAAGAAAGAAACCACTGTTGAAATAACACTTAATAATATAGCAAATAGAAATATACTGTTGTTTTGCACTGAGTTTCTTACAAGGAGCTTAGTAAAGTAAGTTTTTGTTTTTTGATATGCAGTTGGTTTGAAAAGTACTAGCATTTGGGCATCAGGTGAACTTTGACATCAAATTAATGTTTCTTCAATCTGTGACAGGAACAAGCTCTATATATGGCAAAAATTGGGTTTTTCCCTCTTGCCTGTATTTCTGCCTAATCCAAAGAGACCAGATCATCAGTTTGGTCCCTTCCAAAACTCCTTAGACAGGTTGTACTGTAAAACTATGTAACTTTCTGTTGAAAGCACTTCCTGTATTCATGTATTCCAATGTAGGAAGCTCAATAGAGCACGACTTTACTAAAATATATTTTCATTAAACAAATTGATACAGGTTTCTTTAAAATGTCAGCAGTTGGAAGTTAGGTTGAAAGACTGTGAAGGAAGTGGCAGCAGTTGAACTACTCTGAATGAATGCAAAATACTGTGGCTTTGCTTGAAACGGCTATCCATTCAGGTCTGTTGTGAGCTGTTTTAGGAATTACCATATGCTGTTTGTAGGAAGTAGAGAGCAGATCAGGGGTTTTTACCTTTCTTCTTGAAGAAGAGAACATCAGTAAATTATTTTTCTGGTGATTTGCCAGCAATTGAACGAATATTCACACACAAAATAGAAGTTTGCTTTGCTTATGTTCAGGTTGGGAAACACACCTTTCTAATGATGCAGTTGAGAAGCTGCAGTATCACAAGAAAGTTTGCCATCAGATAAACACTCATGGCATCCACTAAAATTGGGGAAATATCAATGCTTCTGAGATTCCTATTTGTCCTAAAGCCTTTACCTAGATTCACACTAATTTATTGACTGCCGAACCTAACTCATATTACTGAAATTGTGCATTACTGAGTAAACATATTTTTTAAAAGCTTCCCAATTCAGATATTCTTTTTGCCTGTAATTACAAGCTTTGCTTATTTTTAATTGTTGCTGTATAGAAAGCAAGCAATTTCTTTTTTCTTATAAATGATGGTGATGTCTTACTAATATGAGACCTCACTGACTTCTAACACTTGGTGGGTAGAAGAGTAAAGTGTTGGATTTTGTTGAGACAACTGGTGTTGGTCTAAAGTGTTCTCATTAGAACAGATTTGTCCCTCTTGAGTTTCTTTATAATACCTTTGAACAATCCTGGCTTTAGGGTATACAAACAGTCAAGTACAGTGAGACTGGTGATGGTGAGTATGCTGTAATAAAGATATTTCGCATGGTTCTCAAATTCTCACACTATTTAACAATTTCATTAAGTCCTTTTTAAAGGATTTTGTAATTCTGCGTCTTGGTTTATTTGGTGTCTTTGGAGGGATTAATTTGCAGAGCCAGGCTTTCAGTTTTTGTTGATTTAAAGATTTAAACATTATTACAGGCCTTTGTCTTTTTTTTTTTTCCTCCTGATATTGCGCTGCTGCTTCATTTACAGAAGCTTTATTTACTAAATACAAATAATGCAAAAACCTTCTTTAAACAGGAACAGTCTTGCAGTAATACAATGCAGGTTGTCTCTCTCAGTCATTTTTGTTAGTCCAGTTTGTGAAATGTAATGTTGAGTGTAGAATTTAATACAAAATCAACATTAATTTTATATGCATAAGGAAAATGCTCAGATTTTCCCAATCCTTTCAGCTTTCCATATAATAGAAGCAATGATGTAGAAGCTGTTGAAAAGCAGTTTTTCACTGGATATGGAAGTGGTTTTATCTATTCTGTTTGTGGGTATTTAGACGCTTTTTCCTAAAACTGAAAATTGTCTCTTGATGGTTGTCTCTTTGTACAGGTTTTGCTATTTAAAATAATGTACAGTACTGAACAGCAAGAACTGGGTCAGGTAATTCCAGTGGAGAAAATACTTTACATCATCACTGAACAAATGAAGAAGTCAGTTTGGAAGGTGCAGCAAATGACCTCTTACAGAACCAAACTAAACTAAACTGTGTCATGGCTTGGGTTTCTGTTTGTAGGCTGCATTGCATCAGCTTTGCATTTCAGCATTTAGATTTCTAAGGTGCTGAAATCTTAATTTAGACAGCAGAGATTTGTGGTACTGTGTTGGGCTCATTTGGGAAGAGGAATCTCTCTCTAGGGTTTTTCCTGAAGTATCCAGGACCACTCTGTGCTTCACAGAAGAAGGATGGGTTTACTTGGATTTATACTGTATGAAGGCTAGGAACTGAATGTATAAAGAATGGAAATGAATGTTTAATTTTGAGGCAGTAGAATATGGATTTGCCGTGCAAAACCAGTCACACCAATAATTGGATTTGCCTTGGGATTTTTGTGAGTTAATTATAGTACCAATAGCTGCCATGTTGTTTTTTTCTTCCTAGAACTCATTCTTACTATTTGGTTTGTTTGTAATTTTGTTTTTCTTATTGCTTATGCAGACTTATACTTTTGTATTTGAAATCTGCCTTCAGCTGTTGTGGGTTTTTTAAACCCTACATAAGGGCTTGCACACACAGTGTGGTTTTGTGCATTCAGTTAGGTTTTGAGCACGGAACAGAATTGCTGAAGAACAAAGTATCGGTAACAAATTAGAGGCACTTGTATTTTCCCCGGAGTTGGCTGTGGTTTTTTCATAGCTTTTTGTTGTTTGCCTTTGTTCAAAAGTACAGTAAGTACTTGAAAAAATGTATCAAATTAATTACTTTTCTGTTTGCCAGCAAACTGGGTAGAGATTGCAGATCTTGAATTGAATCTGTTTCCTGTCAGTGTAGCCTTAAATAATTGTAGAACAGTGACGTTCTTACAGATTCTATTCTTGAAAGTATTGCATCCTTTTCTGTAAATGATCTGTTTGGTTTAGTGCTTAGAACCTTTCACACAGGTAGTCCTAAAGTATTATAAATGTGAAGAAGTTGGTCAGTTCCCTTCTGTTAAGGGCGAGGTTGTGAAGGGCAGGACAGCCAAGCATGAAATCACTGCGCAGAAGGAGGAGAGGTTGTGCAGCGCCTGCAGGACGTCGCTGTCTCCCACATCCGAGGAGGCAGGAAGGCAGCAGAGCCATCCTGCTGCTCCCGTTCAGCCAGGGGGCCCAGGGAACGAGGGGAGCACTGGAGAGATGCAAAGCTTGGTCCCCGTGCTGCTGCCTCGTGCTCAGGATGTGAGACGTCCACGTTGTAGCTGCACTGTGAGGTCTGACTGCAACAGCAGAAGCGAGGCAAGGTGTAAGCTCTGCTATGGAAGAAATATGACACAATTTCTAAACAAAATTGAAGTCCTCTAAGATCATTAATGATTAAGTTTGGAAATTTTGGGAGCCCTTGGTATGAATGTATGTCCTTTTGCGGGAGCCGAACATTATTATCAATTTAGAAAATACTTGAGCTGCAAACAGATTTTATGGCATTTACTGTGGGAAATATTTTTACCTGTAAATTTTTGCAACGGCTTTTGATGACAGATGCAGTGTCAGCATCAGTACCTTCCCATTTTCACACCTTTGGAGCAATTATTTTGTTGTCTAAAATCTGTGTTTGTGATCTTGATTTATTCTCTTTTCTCCCCAATGAGTCACTCCTGTAAACTCCCCAGGGCCCTGAGAAGCTGCCTGTGGCAGTGACTGGACTTTAGAGGTCAGGGACACTCTGTACTTTAAGGTACTGGTGCAAAATTTCTGTGACCTGTCCAACTCCCAAAGATTTCTGAAATGCAAACCATTAGTTTTAGTATAGCGAACCAGAAGAAGGAACCTTCTTTGAGGGAGACATTTTCACGTAGGAATTAAGTACAGATCACTCTTATGCATCCCAGTTCTAACAAAAAGTCTGGGGTAAGATCAGGGAATGAGGTTTGAGAGGAGGCCTTTTGGTCTGAGCTGTTCCAACCTGAACCTAACAACAGAACGCCCTTTCATTGAACTGAGAGTTTTATTGAGCCCTCTACTTGTACTTTTCTGATGGAAAAAAAGCTGTCCTGTTTATAGCAGTCTTTAAAATCGTGGCTTGTCAGTTTTAAGGCAGACTGACTTCCTCCTGAGGCTGAATTCTCAATAACTAAACATCTTGTAATCTTCCCACTGATGTGCATGCCTGCCTGCCATTATTGTTAGTGAGAGGAGCCCATGGGCTTCAGGAGGAGAGCAGACCTCACCCTGAAAGAGTGAAGAGCAATAGGATTGGTAGGTTAGAGGGGTGGTACGGCCTGGCACCTGCAACACAGTCTAATATGATTTCAGTTATGAATGAAGGCAGAAAACCAAACATCCGGATGCTGCCACGAACTTGTTATTTAATCGTTGTCTCTAATTTTTGTTTCTTCTTTTCCTCAGCTTTTGAAATATTTTTTAAAACTTACTATTAAAAATGTTAGAGTGGTCCCTAAACATTTTGGTTGTTTTAACTGGAACATTCAGCAATGTTTATTGTTAGAAGGAGCCATCAAGAAGGTTCTGGTTTTTTGGTCTCTAACTCAACTGCTAGATTTTGTAGTACATCACAGCTGGATTTCAGACGACTTTGTTCTGATGGTAGTTCTTGAGGGAAAATTCACAGGAGCATTTCCTTGTCAGTGAATCACCAACACCCATTGAAGAGATGTCATCTGAGAGCAAGAACATTAAAATAAGAGATGGCTTTGTACAGTAGCAGCAACAGTGACTCATATTCCGCTCTTGGAACCTTGTGGCCCTTGGAGGGCCCTGCTCAGAGAAACTGTGACATGTGAGTTGTGGGAGTTCATGCATTCAGAGCAGCACTAGTGTGCATGGACATTGTGTGGCTTCTAAACCAGTGTATTTGACAGAGGGTAGGTGTTTTTTTATTTGCCTTGGGTGAGTAGGGCAAGTGCCAACTGGCCTACAGTGACATGGATTAGTTTAGCCTTAAGAACTTATCACTGCCCCTCCTTAAATTCAAGCAGGGTTTCTTCCTTTCTGCAGACTATGCAGGAATCTTATGCACCAGTATCTGCTTATGTTATGTCTACCTGAATATGGCACAATTATTAGTGCTGGCAAGCTTAGTTCTTGTGTGGTGTGACTGTAGTAATGGATGTGCCTGGTACATGCTGGATCAGGTTTTGCTGGATCAGGTTTTGCTGTTCGGGCTTATGCTGGATCAACGTAAGAACATGGTCCTTATACAGAGGAATGTGCCAGGAGTCAGGAAAGTGGGTGGTACTGCACCTGTAGGAACGAAGATCAGGAGACAGCTCTGCCCAGAAAAAGAGCAAGGCTGTCTTATAGCAAGAAGGATTGATATATTTCCTTGGAAGCATCTACTGGTTGAGCTGGCATAAAGGCCCTACTCAGGAGAGCAGAAGCAGTAATACCATACCACTGAAGGAATACCTCATGGACATTCAGGGATGTAATTAATGTCATCCTTTTCTCTCTTGTATCTGAGGACAAGAGTCTTGCCCATTGTATCAATATAATTTTTTTGCTGTGTTTTGCAAACCCCGTGGACGCTGGTTGCATGCTGAGGGTCTAAAGTGGATTGCTTTTTAACTTTTGGTTCATTTCCAGAGCGTGAGTTGGAATGAATTTGCAGAATTAACTAGAACCATTATCATAGCTTTGAGATGTAATCTCTAGGCCATAGTACAAGGAAGGAGCAGGGCTTTGAACCAGTTTTGATAGTCAATTTTGGAAATGGCTTATTATGACATTTTAAGAAAATTTCTAAGCAGTTGAATGTATTAGGGAATATTTACAAAAGAGGAGATAGAGCAATGATCTTTTTTTACTATACAGCTAGTTTGCTGTCCTTTCCAGTAAACCACAAGGTTCATTAGTGCTCAGTACTGTTTCGTTTACGATAAATGTTTTTAATGTGATTTTCATGACGAAGTGTAATTAGTGAAACCTTTTATTCGATTTTTCCCTTTATTTGCTTTTTTTAAGGAGAGATTTCTCCTTATATAGTATATATACTTTCTTACAGAGCTTTCTTACCTATTTTTGTATAAGATGATCTAACAATGTAAATTAAATGCTCTATGAGCAAGCTATATCACTGTTAATGCAATCAAAAGTGCTAATATAATGACTAAGGGCCTGAACCTTCTGCCTTTTACTCAGGTCCTGGTTTAACCAGATGTTGTTCATGTTGTGTAGGACCTTTCCCTGTAAGCACTTCCATCTATTCCCGGGGATGTCTCAGAGAAAGGCACTATTAACATGAATAACAGTGGTAAAAACTGAGCCTCCTCTCCATTCTTAGTGGGACATCTGTCATGAGTAAAGGCTGCTGGCTCTGTCCCAAAGTATAGTTTTAGATTATAGTTCCCTTGATCTTCAGTGATTTTGAACTTGTTTTTCTGGTGACTATAAGCTAATAACTGATCTTAGTGAATACAAATATTAAATTGTGCTGCTACCAGCAAGATTATTAAAATGTGTTTCACATTTTAATTCATTCTTTCATTGGGATATAAGGAGTTGGATTTGTGAAGCATTATACTGCATAGAGATAGCACACATTCACCACATTTCTAAAAGGTATGAAATATACAGTATGTAGCATTTTCTTGCATACTTTTATACTGCCTGTACGTCACCGATGCACTCGGTGCCTTCCTTCTTTTGTATAAAACTTAATATGTAGAGAAACTGAAGTTATGGTGTGTAAGCAATGTCACTGCAACCGAAGAGATGTCTTAAACTGATTATTCCTAGTCCGGGAGGTTTCAAAGGGCAGTTCAGGTTAACACAATGCATTTCTTTGAATCTGAAGTTTTCCCCTTTCCTTCCTCGCCCCCGCCCCACCCCCCGTCCAAGAAACTTCCTCGTATGGCTGTTTGTTCTTAATTGATTCCTGTGTCTGATGTAAGTCACATGGTGTTAACCAAAGAACCAAGTCTGTTTCTAATCATTTGGACAAATAATGTTTGGACTTGCAATTACTTAAAGACAAAAATGATATGATGGATCTCTGTGAACAAATATAAAATAGGCTTCTGTAAATGTGACTCCCAGCTGAGAATTCCAGATACCTCTTTTCTGACTGGATGTGCATTGTTGTATCAGTAGCAAAGTGTTTGGATTGTGTTTCTTGGTGCATTTTAATCAAAATCCTATCACAGACAAAAATATCAGTCAGTCAGTGCTGTCGGATTAGCTTGGTTTCCCATGTTGTACCTATATCTGAAGTGTGCTACTGTGAGAACAGATTTGGCTTTCCTGTGTCTGAAGTCCTGATATTGTACAATAATTTCCTGGTGTATGCTGGTCTCACAGGAACAAACAGACTGATGCTGCATCGTATGTACATTTCCTACCAGTGTCCCTTCATTGTACAACTTCTGTAATATAACTCAGTTTTCAACTACTGTTTCAACCTAAAATTCCTTAAATTTTAATGCATGTATAGCCTTAAACATCTAAGACACCAAGCACAGTTTTAACGGGAATAGGTTATATTTGCAAGTCCTGTTTGTCTCAGAAGTCATAGAATTATTTTTATATATCAGTCAAAGATTGTAGAAAATGGGTACATTGCAGTCATGTTATCAACCATGCTCCTAATTATATACATTAAAAAAATAGCATTTTTGCTAAATGTTTTAGAGGTGAAGCATCAGTGTTTATTTCCTTTCATGAATTTGTTTTTGCTTTCATACTTTCATTTCTGTACAGAACCTTGATGCCCTTAACTAATACCTGTGACTGAATTCACACTGATTTTCAGTATTCCTTCATCTGCTTTTCTTTTCTGTTCCTTTTAAAAATTGAATAAGCAGTAATTAAAATGCCCCTAAAAAAAATTCCCCCCCTTTTTTTTTTTACATTTTGACAGTAACATAATTAGAGCAAATGACTGTTTGCAGCTGTTTATGCAGCTTATTAAAGCCTGAGAACTTTGTTTGAAGCTGTCATTATAATCCAGATAAAGACATACGTTTCATGGCATTTCAGTCCACATCAGGTGAACGCAGGAGCTCTGGCGATGAATGTGCAGATCTGCACATGGTGTGTCAGACTCTGAATCCCCAGAGGGATTTATAATTAAGTGTCACATTGTAGCTGCAGTATCTCCAGTTGTGTGTTGTCAAATACTTGTTGTTTTGTTTTCTTTCTTATTACCTAGCAAAAAACCTGCTTTTATCATTTTTGTGCTACTGTATATTAACCTTGAGGGTTTCCAGTGTGCAAGATCAGTTTAATGTTGTCAGTTCTCTTTCTGTAAAAAAAACCCTGGACTTTCAGCATACACATCCCATTCCTCTTCTGGGGAGAGTCAGAATGCCACCAGCTGGTTTTAGTTATATTTACCTGTACAGCACAGGTAACTTCAACCCTGTGTTAGTTTGATTGAAACATGCTGTAGTATATTTTCAAACCATGGATCTGTCACAACATTAAAATAGTCATTTTGCATATCTTGAACTTTGCAGCTGTGAATTTGTATTTTGTTTACTCTATCTCTGTGAAATGTATTTTTTGTCAGTTTGAGGACTTTGGATATTTCAAAGTATTTTCTGTACGTGAAATCAGCTTTTTGCATGTAAATTTAATTGCTGGAAAGTATTTTAAAAAAAAAAGGAAAAATCACTTTTAAAACCTGTTGTTGTCACTTTCCTTTGGAATTCATGACATTGTAAACAAAACCAGACTTCACTGTTCAGAAGATAGTAACGCTTGGTCAACCATTGGAACTGCTGTCTGCATTAAAGAAAAAAAATATTTTTTCATTTTGGCAGGGTAATCCTAGCCCTTAGATACATTTTGGCTCTGTTTACAAATTTCTTAAGTTTCCCCAATTCCCTTTCTGTTCCCCAGAGTCTTTGCTGATGTCATGAACCTTCTGCTTAGAGAACTTAAAATTAACCAGTGTGACAATGTTCTAACAAATATGATGTGTATACTGGCAAATAAAGACACACTCAGGTGATCACTCTGTTTGACGTTATACAGTTTTCTTCTGGGGTCATCTGTGGTTCTCTTTGCTTCTTTGTCCCACATACATTTCTCAGAAAAGATCTCGTCTAACACATTTATGCTTAACTTCTGCTTTCTAAAGAATAAGCAGGATGAAATAATTGAGGTTTGATTTAAACATGAAGGAACACTTGCCATAAGTAACAATTATAATTTTGCTGTGACCCAGCTTAGATCTTCTGTACTATCCTCTGATGATTTTTGTGGTACCTTTTAGAAAAAAAGCTTTCTGGGCTTTCATGGCAGCTCAGCTTTAGGAGGTGCCTGAATATATGTATGTTTTAATACCTACTAGTGTGCATTAAAAAAGAATTGTTAGAACAATTAAAGCGTTTTTTTCCATCTTAAATGTGGGAACACTTAGTATAAAAAGCTTTTATTGTTTCTTCCCATTTCTGCAGATGAAAGGAGCATAGGCCAGTGGCTCTTAAGAGGTGAAAGTGGAGAGAGGGGTGCATTTCTTTGCCGTTTGATCCTGACTCTCTGGACCATCATCATCTGTGCACATCCTAGGACTCCTGCAAATAAGATAAGATGGTACTTGCTGCTGTTAAGGCTAGCATTTTCCAAAGGCTGTACACCTAAAAATAATGTGGCATTCCATATGCAGATGGCTACATATTTGGTGTTTGAGAAGCTTTGAATGGAGCACTTGTGACCACATTCTTTAGAAGATGTCGGAAGATGTTTGGTATCCTTGTGTGTCAGAAAAAAATAGCGACCCCGGAATGTCTTTCTACAGATTATGCAAGATCTTTTAAGAGGTGATAATATGAAAAATACTCGCTTTAAAATGAGGGTTTGTGAAGCTGTGAAAACATGGCAGAGTAAGTGAAGAAGAATCTGTAGATTGATAGTTGGTCGCCAATTATGAACAGCCGTTTTCTACTCAAAGACCACAGCAAAAAGAGGTACTGCACTCCTCCAGCTGCATGTGTGGTACCTTGCACTCACCCATGTTTCATACAAGTAACTGAGCAGAATTATGTGTAATGCTCATAGTTGGTAATTAGTTTGTTGTGAAACAGTAATTGCTTCAGACAGGTAGAGCCAAGTTACATCGCTTTTGGGCAGATACTACTTTACCTGTCAAGGGTTTTCTCTGAGTAATTGTCTGCATGTGGCAAATTCCATATTAGATAATATGTAAATTCCTTTGGAAGTCCCTTCTTACTTGGTTCTGAAGGTTCCTGTGGGCAAGGGCTATTTAGCATTTTTCCTGATTAAATTTGTAATTTTTTTTCCTCTAGTATTTTTGTTTTTACAGTCCAACAGTGCAGTTCTAATTTAGTGTTCTATTCATATTAGACATTTCATTTTACTTGTAAATTAGCCCCCTCAATGAGAATGAGACCCTTGCTAAGGCATTTTGTTACCTCATAATCATTTTGAGTAGCGAAATTTCAGCATAAGGATTCAAAAAAGCAAACCTACTGTTGTTTTCGCATAAGAGTAGTAAGGATAGAAGGAAGAAAAAAATGCAGAAATGAAATAAACCCTCATCAAGTAACATCTTGCAACAAATCAGCTGGGCTTTAGATAAATGATTTATTATTAAATTTAAAACCTAATAGGTTTGTGTGTTCTGAGTGTAGTTTACACTGGTTTGTTTTCCACTTAATTAGAAGCCTTACATTTCATCTTATTAATAATGAAAATCCTCTTGTCAAATTGTATAAGATCATGTTGAACTAATATGTATATTTTAGAGGCAGAATAAAATTTCCCCTTGTAGCCTTTCGTATTATTTCATTGCATTATGCAAAAATTATATTCTGCTTTTAATTTTGCTAGTGTGAAGTAAGAAAATTTCATCTTCCATTCCTGCCTGAGAAAGTCCTGGTTTCAAGAACTGTGATGAAGAGAGTCCAATCACTGTGGCCCACTGTTTGCAATTAAAGGTTAACTGCAAGCAGAAATTCAGAATACCAGGCCAACTGAGCTTTACAGATGTAATGAATGTGGGTATAAGAGATAACAGTAATCAAATCTAAAGTTACATCCTGTGATACCAGTTCTCGTTGCAGTGGTTCAACAGTTCAGAAAAGGAGCAGGCTTAAACATGCCAAAGGAGACCAGATTTGTACTCCATTTGCTGTTGGAGTTAAGTACACATTTCCCATGATACCGCAGCACTTTCATCTGCAGAGACCTGAAGTACCAATAGACTAAAACGTCAGTCACACAAGCCTTTGCTAATTAATGCCTTCACCGGAAAATGTCTGGCATTCTTAGGAAATCAGGGAGATACAGAATGCAGAATTCATTCATATTTATATTTTTTAAAAAATAGGCAGGAAAAGGAAAAGCCACATAATCAGCTGTTTGATAAAGCTCCAAATCAGTCAGCTAGGCTAAAGGTCATGAATATGTAGCTAGATCTTGGTAAGCCTCACTGGCAAATCATCACACATGCTTGCTGCAGTTTCCTGAGACCGTGTAAAACACTTGGGAGCACAAGCCAGGCCAGTAGGCTGAGAAATGGCATTAACCATTCAGCCTTTGCCATCTGTCGCTGTGCAGCCAAGCAGACACTTCTGATGGCGTCGTTCTGTGTCTCCTCATTTCGGTTTTTAACTGAACTTCTTCACATGGGGCTTGCCAGTGAATACAAAGTACTGTCACCCACAGCACTGCCATCCTTATTCTCTTTGCTTAAATTCCCTTTTTCTTCCACGTCATTGATATATCCAGGCAGTGAATGACCTGGCATACTATTATATTATTCAGTGAAACTGATGTGCATCTTTGAAAGATAGTATGAAATACTTTGTAAAGCATTACTACGTAGGAATTGCTGCCCATGGTATTATGTCCAGAAGAATGCTTTTCTGTTTATGCTTAAACATGCCAAATAGGTTTGCTGAATACCTTAGTTCTGCAGTCTTTCAGTAGGGCTTACTATCAGCAAGAGTCACTGAAGGAGCAGGATAAAACCTAAAAAGACTTTTTTGAAGTTTTCAGTGAGATCAGTTCCCTGATGTGACTGAATTGGAACCTAAATGAGTGCCAGCGCAGGGAGATGGGTGGAAGTGCACAGCTGGAGCTGAGCTGTCCTTCCCCTGCAATCTGTGCTTATCTCAGCTAAAATGACATGGAAATCACTACCTGAGGAAGCTGTTCCGAGCATGGAGGCATTTTATACTGCTGACTGTTGCCTGTTGGAATATAACCAAACACTTCTCATCTTATTTTGAAAAAAGTCTTGTAAAGTTGTTGGAAGTTAAGTCCGTAGGTGCAGGCAGAACAGAAATGGATCTAAATACTTATAGAACACCAGAGAGTCATTTTGATGGGACAGAAATCTGTACTTGTTTCTAGTGTAATAATGCGTCCTTTAAAACAATTAATTAGAAAAGTATTCCAACGTCATATTTTAAAATTCTGTCCTTTTAATACAGTTGGTGTTATTTTGGGGGTTCTCCTAAACCTCCAGCAACATTCCCTCTTTTTTTTTCCTCATCTTCCACCCCTAGAATCCTTGTCCCACAGTGGGACCCCCTTCAAGGCCACAGGCTGCCCTGTTTTCTGGCACAAGAGCCCCTGTAGAAGGATGGCTGCTGCTGGTGCTTGGCCCCCAGGGAGCCTTTTGGGAGGAAGGGTGGTTGTGTGTGACCACGTGGGAGCATCAGCACCACTAGGAAGCTGGGAGAGACCAATTACTCACGGTAATTCAGAAGCAGGTGTTTCCAGACCCGTAAAGATCCAAGGATGCTGGTACCCAAACCACTGCGCATCTCACAGAAACGCTGCTCCGCTCCCTCCTTGGCTTTTCCATGGAATGGGGGTGGTCCACCCTTAGGCAAACCTTTCACTGCCAGAAATATTTCAAGGAGTTGTTCTCTGAGTGCATATCCCACCCTCACTAATTATGCAGAGCATTTCTCTGAAAGCTTTCTCAGAAGGCAGACATGCGGTGTAAGATCGACTGCGTCAAGAGCCTGAAATACAGAATGCGCTTAAACTGTTCATTGTCGTTCTGGACAAACCGAATTCAGCATCCCCAGCAAATGCTGCCATCAAAAGAACAAAAGCTGTAAAGTGATTCAATGAATTTATAGTCCATGCGAACACTGGGTGACAAACATTTCTGCCTTGTACCAAAAGTAGGAATGTTGTTGTTCATGCCAGGGGTGGATCTGAAAAACTGTCAACACGTTGTGGTGGTCTGCAGTTAGCTCTCCAGCCTTCACTTTTATCTGCTAACTCTATTTGTCAGTGGGTTTCTCAGCAAGTTTATTGCACATGATCTTTCCTGGTTTGTTTTTTGATACAATGTGGAGCTGTGCTTTTCACTTCTTATAAATTAATTAATTAATGTCCTTTCGAAACGTTAACAAATACTAATTTTGGTATATAGTCCAGGGTCAGGTGAGTGCATTGATGTTCCTAACCTAACCCTGAAATCAGCCAGTCTGAAGATGAAGCCTAGAAAGCTCTTTGCAGTTCAAGCCACTGCTGCTCACCAGTTTAGGGGAGGAGACAAATCTATCAATCCTAATTTAATGGGAGAATTTTCAGGTAGACAGTAATTGAGTTGGAATTCGGCCAAAGCCTTGGGGTTAAAGAACCTACTGTTATGAGATATTGAGATCATGGTTTGTTCTCTTCTGCAAGGGGCAGCAGAAAATGCTGGTTTGCCTCCAGAAATCATTTTGGTGCCTGTAATCAGGCTGGGGCATTGAAAAAATATGCCACCTTCTGAAACACCAGAACCATTTTCTTACCAAGGAATATCTCAGTGTGTTGACCTGTAGGAGGAGTAGCTGGCCCGTGTATTTTAGTAGTAACTCTCACATCAGTACTGGGAAATAACCACTAAGCAAGTAAAGAAATCCTTAACTAACTTGAATTGACTTACATCAGATTCAACTAAGTTGGGGATTTCTTCCCTGTTTTTTTAGTCTCAAAAATCCTGCTGGTTTGCAGATTAATTTCAAACAAATTTATTAAGCTCTTCAGTTAGGCTGGATGAGAAGAAGGTCTCCAGACTTGCTGCTTTGCATAGCTAGGTATTTCCATAAGTTCTTCTGGATTTCTTAGATATATTTATTTCTAAATATAGCTAATGGTTGGAAAAAGGAGCATGACTGGAAGAGTCCTTGGCAGCCTAAACATGAGGGAAAATTGATGCCTTACAGATACTAGAATTGTTTGCCTTTGAAGCTCTGGGTGAAAAGAATTGTGTCAGCCAGCTGAAGCCCAAATGTAAGTTACTGTGTGCACAGAGGGGGTTGCATTTTGTTATTTTAAACTGCCTTTAGTGTGGTATACTTTATCAGCTGAATCATAGATGTCCCTTTAAAAGCAACAGCCTTTAAAATGCATATGAAGGTATTTACTTCAGAGATTTAAAAAATATGCAAGTCGAACTTTATATGGGTGGTTAAATCCTTCAATATGGGACTTGAAATGTGGATGCATTATGCTGCCTTGCACCAGGGCAGCCCCCCAGAGCAGCAGTGATTTTGTAATGCTACCTGTTAGAGCTAAATTCTTGCTGAACAAGCGAGATATAATTGCTGAACAAGCAAAGTAATGGTTTATTTGTACCTTTTTAAAGTATGCATTTACTTTTGGTTTTGAGCTCATAGTGGGTGAGTAGCTCCTGGCACACTGACGGAGAAGGACCTGACATACCAAGTATCACCAGGAACTCTGGAATTATTACAAGCTGCAACATTTACACCTCTGTGTGTGGAATGGCTCAAGTGGTACCGGGTGAATCATACTTAGGCCAGCCAGTGCCCTGCTGCTGAGTATAGTGGGCCTGAGAGTGAACCTCAGTGCCAAAATCTGCATTAAAATTTATATATTTAACTTTGGGCTTCTATTAAAGTAGTACTTCCTTTGTACAAGCATGCTTTAAAACACAGTATGTGTTCTGTATTAGCAGGATTAGATTTTGGAAGGTAAAATCAGCTTTTTAAAAAAACATACACAGTATGTAAACTGAATAAGTAATTCAGTTTTAGTGCCCTGTCTGAGATTCCCTGCATTCCCCTAATGCTTTCCTCTCCAGTCTCTGTCCTTAGAAACAAATAGACAGCAAAACCTGGGCAAGTGGTTAATTCCTTCAAGATGACATGGACTTGGAATCCAATGAGATTCTTCGTTTTATATTTGATTTTTGGTTTGGATTATTCCAGGATATTTATCGTTCTCTCTTGGAATAATTTTGCTTTTGGAATAATTTCAGGCAACAAACATAGTACACAGTTTAACTTACTGTGACCCACTGGCTCCCAGAATAACTTCTACTGATTTATTTCTCAACTGTTGGCTATGCTCTGCTGTTTTTTAACTCCTTTTGTGCCCCTCAGATCTGGAATTGCTGCTGGAGATATTTTTCTTGAGGACCTTTTATTTCTGATTTACTGTGTGTTTCTCTAAGTAAAGGAATTGCTCTCATGGCTGTGAAGTAGTAGGAAGCTGCTGACGATTTTTGAGAGCAGAACCACACACAGGAGACCCGTATAATTTGCTTTGTAATTGAATGGTACATTTCTCAGCATCCAGATTTTTAGCTGTTGGGATTTCTCTTTTAAGATGATAAATCCTTCAGAGGTTGAGAGGCATTCCTGTTAAAGACAACTAGGATGTATTTCCCAAGCTCATAATAGTAAGTTGCCTGAGCACAGAATTGCCAGAGAATCTCCCTTAGAGTTCTGTGTAATCCTCTGGTAACCTTGTGCAAACTTCTCCCGGGATGTAACAGAAACTTGGCACCTTCCTCTGGCTGTCCCCAAGTTGGGCTGGTGCCCCTCAGAGCTGTGCCCTGCACAGTTTCTGTGAGCTTGTTTTTGTCTTTGGACTGGTTGGACCTTTCTTCTGGAGGCCAGGTCGTGCCAGCTTTATTCGGGCTGAGCGGTCCCACTGCGCTCAGTGGAACTATTCATGGAGCGAGGTGAGCTTGAGGAACTGCTCAGTGGGAGCCGGGCTGGCACCGCCTGGCCCTTGGAAGCAGAGAGAGGAAAGTCTTTTCCTCCTTTTGTGAAAAGCAGGGAGCATGTGTAACTGAGAGGGATGGTGAACAGGAATGTGTCAAGAAGTAGACATGGGAAGGAAATGAATCTTTGATTCATTATCACAGAACGGCAGCTAAGCTGGAGCCAAAAAATACTTCGGAGATTTAACATGAGATCTAAATTTTATTTTAGAGTTCATACTGCAATTTCATTGCAATGACAAAAATGATTCAACTGAATAATTGGACTGAAGCTGATCATTATTCAGTTTTTCTTGGTGGTTTGATGGATGAACTGATATTGAAATTTAAAATTCTCTCTCCTTTTATCAAAAAAAGAGTCACTGTTCTGCTCCAGAGTGCATGCTTGAGAAGGACTGGATATGCAGTGTCTTTGCTGTTTCTGCTGCAGATGTAGGTGAGTGTGGATATGGACACTGGAGTGAGTATCAATATACTGTACAAACCTTGAAAATAAAAAGGAATACACAACTGCTTCCTCATATCTTCTTTTTCTTTTCCCTGTTTTCTGGTTTGGTTTGGTTTTGCTTTTTGGTTTTTGGCTTTTTTTAAATTTGGGGAGTCGTGCCAACTTTCATTGAAACCGTAAGTATTGCTGCACAGGTTTGTTTAAACCAAAGCAATTGCCTGTCACTAGCCATTACTCATAGCAGTGAGAAAACTTCACAGGGCTTAGCTTAGGCATCTCCCAGTCCCTGGAGCTCAGATATAGTCCAGGACACACCATGTGGATAAACAAGAGGGTTGACACAGCTGTGCAGGAGCTGTGAGGAGGTTTTGGAGCAGGCAAGCAGGAATGGCTTTGGGTAATTGCCATTGCACCAGATCCTGCTCTGAAAACGCTGTCCCTCCCACGCATAACACAGTCTTCCTTTCTGGACTTTGGAGACTGCCCAGCTCTGGGACAGAGGAAAGTAAATTCTCTTCATCAATGCGGGACCTAACACTTGGTTTCCTGCGCTCCTTTCACCCTTGTAGAGCAGGGGGAATTTCCTGCAGGGAGCTGGGTTGCTCCAGCTGGAGCATACCCATGTGTTCCCCTTCTCCACACACGCCTGGATCTGCACTTCCTGCCAGAGCATGCACTGGAGACTCTGCCAGGACACCTGGTCCTTCCCAGTCCCTGGGAGTGTCATCCGCATTGGACTGCACTGTCCTTATAAACAGTCCCTGCTCACGGCAGTAAAAGGACTTCTGAAAAACGGAGTGTTAACGAAGACCAACTGCGAGTGCTGGAGGAGGAACCTCTGGTGTGGATCAGAGAGCTGCGATTCCCAGCCTCCATGAGGACACGCCTCAAAACAGTTCTCTAATTGAAAATTAATTCTCAGAACAACTTCAAGTTTTTTTAAGCTGCTGCTGAAGTAAAGGGAATAATCACTTTCTGTAGCACCAGCTAAATAATTGAATGCAGATCTTAGCAGAATATTATCCGTCCAAGGACAGTGGTTGCATAATTATTTCATATGATATAAATATTTAGAGATTACTTTTCCCTTAGCAATTAAATCAATAGATTGGACTTAGAATGAAAACTGAATTTAAAATGCTTGATTTAAAAAAAAAAATAGTATTTTTGGGTGCCAATTGTAAATTGAAACATAAAACCTGTTAAATTTTGATTAAATTGCTCTTCTTTGTCTTGCTCTTATAGGTCATAAAAGTTGAAGTCTGAAAACAGGGACCCTGGCAAGGAGACTGAGAAATCAATGGGCAAAGTCATGTAAGTTAGAATTGACCCAAATGCTGAAATTCCTAAAAAAAAACCAAAAAACCCCCCAGTCAAATATGAAGTTCTGCATCAAAATTTTATATGTTCTCTTAACACTGTAGCTTGTGAGGCTATCCCAGAAAGCCTTTCTCTGAGGGGATGTCACCGGAGCACAGGGGTGAATGACTAATCCATCCCTGCCAAAAGTGTCTCCTGTTGATTACAGGTCATGTGTGCTGCCTTGCTGCCTCATGAGCTATGTTGAGCATAAAAAACAGATACTCAACAGCACTGGTATCATAATTTTATAATCTTTTCATTATTTAGATATTTCTCTTTTTCTAAGGCATGTTATGGGCATTGCAAGTATTTACTATGGAATGAAAACATTTTAAAATATGCTTTTAAATCAACCCTGCCGTGTCCCATAGCAAGGTGGCCTCTCTCCATTCTCTTTCCTTTCCAGCTCCTCACTGCAGTGCCACACTGTTGTGGCTGGGAGATTTTTATCCTGTAACTAAACTCATTGTGCCTAATCTTTACAAAATGTGTGAGAGTCATTCCTGGAAGGTGTTCCATGCAGATGCCTCAACCCAGGCAGACAGTCAGGGCTATTTTCCCTTGTCTAGGGAAAAACAGAACACAGAGGGGTAGAAGCAGTGGTGCCTGAGAAGGATTGGATCCTGGCCGGCCTCTTGTGGCTGTGGCTGCTCTGGCTGCTTCAGGAGGATTCCGGAAAGTGGAAAAAGCTGAGCACAATGAAAGGCTGAGAAAGGGGGTAGCCAAAGTGATTACAGTGATTTTTGACTTGTGGGTCTCTAAATGTTTTCTATCATGTGCTTGGCTTTATCCCTCTGCATCGCCTTCCCTGCAGCAGCCACCACTTCCCAGCTGATCCCTCCTTTCTGTCACTAAAATGAGCAGCCTTGCAATGATGAATATTAAAATTCACCCACTAGAACTGCAGTGAGGTGGGGTCCGAGCAGCTCCTACCTCCCAGCCTGCTGTGCCACCCTGCCAGCAGATTCGGGAAGGCGACACCACACTGGTTTATCCTGGTTTCCTTCCCAACCCTGACAGCTGGTTATAACTGGTTGAGCGATGGCTGGAGTTCAGCACAATTCAAATGTCTCAGACAGTCTATATAAACATCGTTCCTTACTTAGAGGTCCTGCTGGAAGCTGTGTCTGTTGGGCACTTAGTGAATTACAGGCTTTAGAAACTACCTGGCAATGCCTTGAACCAGACGCAAAACTTCCACTAATGCAACCTTTAGAGTCTTAAGTAGGTACTTGGCTGCCAGCTGCTTTCAGGCACACTGTAAAGGGACTTTCTGAAAAAAAAAAAAAATCTGACTCTGGACCAGCATCACCGTTTGTTTCATCTCGATTTGGAGTGGTTAAATAGGAATTTGCAAAGGAAATGAATGAGGGGACCAGCTTCTTTCATTTAATAGGCTTGTCTAAGTAGAACCAAGCAACAAAGGAATTCTGTGTAAGGTTTGCAATTTCTGTCGCTCTTGTCTAACCAGATTTAAATCGTCAAAAACAAAACAAACAAACAAACCCCCCAAACCACCATGAGCAAGCGTGAGCGATTTAGAGTGTATGCATTACAAGTGATACAGAACACGCATTTATGATTCAAAATTTTAAACAGCTGAGAAATAAATATGCAAAGTAGATTGTTCTGTTTGCAGATGGTAATCCTGCCGCACTGATTTTGCTCAGCTGTCTGATTTTTCAGTGTCTGCATTCCTGGTTCCTGGGATTCCTGATTAAGAAATAAAATACGAGTCACGGTGCATGGTTACCTTCTGCGCATCTGAAAGGCTAACTCAGTGACTGAAAACAGATTATTAGAGGCTGATCTTGCCCTGCTGAATTTGATGCAATGCCACGGGATTGGAAAAAAAGAAAATCCTTCTTTGCCCTGCCCTTCATTTTTACAGCTGTAGGATAAAGGTTCCTGCCACCTCTTGTAGATCGGCTTGTAGGAGATCGTCTGCCCGGCCCTCTCTGCCGGGGGTCTCTGGGTGGGGACGGCCGGCGGGCAGCCTGCTGCTCGGCAAGGTGAGGCACATCCCTTTCCCTCCCTCTCCCGAGGATGACTCAGTCGGTTATTAAAGATTTCCAGCTTCCAGCTAAAAATGGCATCAGCAGCGGTGCCCCAGAGGGAAGAAGGGGAGATGTGAGAAATGGGTTCTGTTCCTGTCTCCGAGTGCTAACACACACACACACACTCACATGCACTCACACACTCGCAGAGCTGATGTGGGGCTCATCTGGGAAAAGTTTATTTTGCAATAACAGGGTTTAGTATTCTGCTAAAGGCTTTTGCGAAGACTGGATCCAATTTTCAGAGCCTGTTGCCAATATTTGTGAGTCATTTCCTTGGAATCCTACCTTTGGTGTTTATTTCCCTTAGAAGGAAACTTGTAAAAGAATAATAATAGCTCTCATTCTTCATGGAAAGTAGCACACAGCAAAGTGGGAGACAACTCGCTCTTTGTTCCAAAACACTTTTGTGTTTGTTTTGTTTACTTCCTTCAGCAGACAAAAAGTGAAGAGTGCAATATAATGAACTCCATAAACCATCTCATTTACGGTGCCAGTGACATGCATGTGCTGTGCACTGGAGTGAAAGTTAAGTGGGGAAGCAGTTTTAATTGGTACCTCTCTTCCAGAACAAGTGATGAGAACTGCCTGGTGATTTGGGAAGTCTCCTTACATAACAGCAGGGCTTTGCTTTTTCTCAGCCCCGCCTGACTACTGGGACTCCTTTTCCTCTCTGACTTCAGTCTCAATAATAACACTGAGCACCTATTCAGTGTTAAAACCCCTCTCAAAGGTTAGCTAATCAGAAATGCTGCTGGTTACAGTTTGCAGCCAGAGGAGCACCTTTTGCCCTCAGGATACTGAAGCGTTTTGCAAACTAAGCCCCCACTGAGCTAAGTGGATCCTGGACAGAGTTTTTTATGTCGAGCAAGGCCACGCAGCCACCAGCGGGGTGGAGGCAGAGAGCATATGAGACATTTTGGCTAAGAACACTGGAAAAAATATTTATGCTCACTGAAATGAATACCATGGGGCTTTATTGTTCTCCCAGACCAGGCAGGCAAAGCAGCCTTAGGGAGATGGCTGCAGTAAATGTGATGGCACCTTTTCTCATATCTGCCAGAGCCCTGTGGCAAAATAAATTGCAATTTCGCTTGCATTTTCATATATTTGCATAAATTCTGGGGAAAACTTCAACTGTTAGAAGCAGCATTTATGAGTTCATTGCATACTGGCTACCAAGAGTTCTGATAGGTAACATAAACCTACGAAGAAGTACGAGAGGAAACACCTTTTCTTATACCTTAGTCAGTATAGAAACTAGGGGGTGTTCTGCCTCATAGAAACCAGAAGCAGGACAAACCACAAGTGTTAAGAATCCAAGAGGAGATTTTCTTTTAAATCTTTTTTTTCACTGAAACCCAGGGGACTCTGGCATACTGGTCCGGAGTAACTCCATAAACTCTTTCTGGGAACAATTCAACTGAAAAATATGTAAAAGAAAAAAAATAGCATGTGGGAATTAGAAAAGCTAGAGAAATATTTGCTCTGAATGCTGTCTTGAGAAAGAGACTCTTGAGCATCTGGAGTTGTAGAATCTAAATTTGGGTGGAAGTTAAGGGAAGATACCTTTGAAAAACTTCCATGGAAGGACTGTATCTTGACACAGAAATCGATTCCTGATTTCAAGTTAATTCCTTTTCCACCAAAAAGTAAGTCCAGCTCTAGAAAAAGAAGGCGGGGGGGGAGGGGGTGGGGAGAACAAAGCAAAAAAACCTCCCGGTGGATTCCTTGAAATTCCCTGAAGTAAGGGCCAAGAAATACAGGGAAAAACACTAGACTTGGCAGGCCTATAGTTTATCTATACCTCCAAAGGATGAAAAGCTGAATTGACCCCGTTGGCACACAGAGCTGTTGTTCTACCAGTCTAGTTCTTCCAGCCAGCTTTAACCCTTTCTTTTCGCCCTTGGATCCTGCTTCTGTTAGATGGTGTTATATACATTTCTGGTAGAGGTACAGCTGAAAAAACAGAAAATCATCATTGCCTGGGGCCCACACCATCTCACTGCACCTGTTCTCATTCCCCTCTTCCCCCTGCTGCCTCCCTGATGACTCTGTCTTGTGGTCACCATCTCCCTCGCCACAGACCAGGCACTGCTTTGCACTGGCACGATGCAGTTCTCCTCAGCTATCTTGTATCAGTAAGAGAAGGAAGAATTCTCCCTGTCTGCTCCCAACGGTGGGCTGTCTCTTGGAAGTCCAAGTTCCAATTTAAATCCATCACGGCCACTTCTAGAGGCTTTACTGCTTCTTGCAGCCTTGCTGCTCAGCTTGCCTCCAGAGCCCTGAGTGCAGGGATTGTCTTTGATCCTTTGCTTTCATTTCCTGTGACTGGGCTGCCCCAGTGTGCTGCGATTAGGTGTCCCCAGCGTTCCCACTCCTTCATTCATAACGTTACTCCAACTCCATGCATATCTATTCAAACAATAAACATTTTAATCAAAGCCCTCATTATCTCCCATCTCTGTTTGTAACTTCCTCCTCCTTGAACCTGTGACATAGCAGCCAGTTTGATCTATTTAAACACAAGCTCCCAACATCCTCTTCCCTGTCCGCTGCCGTGGTCAGAGCCAAGCCACCTCCTGCCTGTCCTCCTTATTTGCCTCCATCTAGTCTTTTATTTTCCCATGTGAGGTTGTCACAGTTCTGCCATAGCTGTCATCACTCCACCATTGTCTCTACAGCATGGCTCTGCTCTCTTTGCCAGTGATGCTGGCGTCCTCATGCCTTTATCTACTGCTCCCAGGGGAGCCTTTATGCCCTTTTCCATGACACTCTTGTCCACAGGATGCCCTGCCTCCCTCAGCTAAGTTGGCAACACCAAACTTTGTTGCATCAACCATAAAGAGCAGATAGTTTACAATGAGGTTAGCCTGGAATAGTTTACAGGTGATACAGTCGGGGTGGGGGGGCTGTTTTTGAGGGAGGTACATCAGTCTGGGTATGTGTTTGTGCCTTCCCCCTTCCTCTCGCCAGCTGTCATTGCTTCCTTAGACGGTGGGTCTGCACAGCCTGCGTGCAGTGGCATTCCTGATTGCTTCTGCATTGTAAATTTTCTGAAACGCCAGAAAGGTAACAGCTACAAAAACGATGGCAATTTTGTTTTCTAAGCACTGCAATCCAGATGTTAACAATGGTATAGCACAGCTAAGAAACGCTCTTCTCAAGTCATGTTGTTATGCAATGGAAAACTCCCTGTGCTACATGATAAAGACTGAACCTGCTGCAGCACTTGGGTACAAACCCAGGTCTAAACAAGGAATAGCCATCTTAAGTCTATTCCCTTGTTTATATTGGTCTCGGTGAGACTTGCAGCTTTATAGTCATGGGCATTTTATATTTAAGTTTGGGTTTTTAGAGGCATTCTGGAACTGTATAAAAAGCCCCTTTCTCTGACATCGCATCAGGCTTGTTATAATGTGAATGGCATCATTACAGTTCTCTCATTAACATCATAATGGCTCTGGAGGAATAGGGAGTGAAAACCCCAGCAAATGGAGTAGCGTGGCAATGTATAGTAGTCTTACTGTGTGAAACTGCATACGGAAAAAGTTTGACATTTTAACCTTCAGGCGCTGTAGATGCCTCGGGGTGTCCTCACACTGAATGCATTTGGCTGACAAAATGGAAAAATTGTGGTAGCCTAAGGATGGAAGGCTGGGTTCAATAAAAAACTGTGCCTGGCTTCCATGCCACTGAAGCCCACACAAGGCTCCCAAATGGATTTTTCAAAATTGAATCCAGCCCTAAGTGTCAACCTTTTGCTGTGATTTTGTATAGTAAATGTATTGTATGCTCAAATGTACATCTTTCATCCTTTATTTCCAGAAGCGCTAATGGAAGTGTAACAATGTGTGTGCTGTTCTGCAAAGTCTCATTGAAACCAACGGGATTTTGGATGAAATCCCTCCATTGCATAAGACAGTATCATATAAATGGGTTGGGCTTACAGCTGGAGGACGATGAGATCTGGTTCTATTTCTGGCGCTGACACTGATTTGCTGTGTGACTTCTGGCAAGATACTCAGGAATGGATTTTGCCATCCTTAATGGGGAAAAACAGTAGGCTGGCTCTTCAGGAGCAATGCCAGAGGTCCTGTTTGTGGAGCTGGGTCTCGTAGCGCTTCCTCAGTAAACACTGGCTTACAGTTCTGCCGTGTCCAACTTTACCTTCAGGAGGCTGACTTTTCCCACGTGCTGGGTGCTTGCAGCTCTCTTCCCACTCATTTGCAGCAGCTGGAAATCAGTGCTTCTGAACATCCAAGGGGAACAAATAGCACGCCCAGAGTCACGAGCCCTTTTAAAAGCCTGGTTCTCAGCTTCTGTATGCTGAAGCAATTCCTCTGCTGCAAAATGGGACTTATTTTGTAGCTAAGAGCCACCTCTAAATCTTCGTAACACATACTGAGACCTACAAGCTTCATTTGGGGCTTTGGTTTTCTGGTGATTGGGTTTTTTTTCTCTCCCAGGGAAGCTATATTGTTTATGCCTTGTTTTTATACAGTTTGGAAGCATGGAGGATGTTCATGGACAGTAGCTATTTATGGAAGTGAACTGGCCTGCCTCTATTAATTTTGCATGTTGTAAATAGCAGAAGCAGTTCATTTACTTTCATGGCTGTCCAGAGAGCTCAGTTTTTCAAGATAAATTAGCAGCACTGTGCAGAAGACATCCCAATGCTTCCTTCCTTCCTTCCTTCCTGCATGTTTCTGCTTGAGCTTAGAAAGACCTATTTGTGATGAAATATGGTAAGAAAAAGATGCAGGCTTGAAACCTCTGATTCTCATTAAAAAAAAAAAAAATCACAAAGAGACGCTGGATTCATTACGAGCAAAGAAATCCTGACTTCCAGAAGCAGCAGCGAGTTTCTTCCAACCTGTATTCTCTCCGGACAAACACTGAGTGTTGACATCTTGCCAGTGTGAGAAGATTGATGTGCCCCTGTGAATGATTCCTCCGTGTGGATTAATGAGAAGAGTCCATTGCTGCTTTCTAATGTTGGTGTAATCTTTTCAGACACAAAATATATGACTTTTTAGCTGGTTCTTGGGCCACTTCTTGGCCCTGCTCTTAGGTCAGCAGACTGACTCACTTGTTTTGACCACTCCTTCCATGTGTTGGTACTCAGCTGGTAAGAAAAGGTGTGGGGAATAAATAATATATATTGTCCATACCAGGGATAACTTTCAACGGGCTGGTCCAGTGGCTTGCCATTCCCTGTGTCATTTCTTGGCCCAAGAAATGACAAGCAAGCAAGATGGCATTAATATGACTGCAGGAATATGACTGAGGGCTATTTGCAGTGCCTTAGCAGCAAATTGGCTCTGAGGAAGGGGTTTAGGCACCTGTCAGTCCGACTGCAGTGAGGTGGCCTTTACTGAGGCAAACTGCTTGGGGACCTCAGCTGCCTGTCCCTTCAGCTCCCGTTTTTGCCGCGGTGAGGAGACAGGGCAGATCCATGACCGCAGACATCCAAGACACAGACGGTGCACACTGGAAGCCGTTTTTTAATAAAGTAGCAGCCTTGTGTTAGGATTTAAGAAAACAACTGGCAGATGTGAACGATTTATTTTTCCTCCCTCTTCTGCTGCGGTTTATTTTTTCCTCTTGTTCGAGAGCGCTCAGCTGCTAACACAAACAATTGCTGAAATTCCACCTGCCCACCTGCAGCCCCTCCTTCCCGCCGCCTGCTCGGGCCGTCGTCTTCCTCCGGGAGGGCTGCGCCGAGGGGAAACTACATCCCGCTTTCTTAGAGAGAGGAGGAGGAAGGAGAGGGAGGGGCCGGGCCGTGTCTGAGCGCATTGTTCCGCGCTCCTCTGCCAAGAAGTAGGTGACTATGAACTCATCCCTCGCCCCTCGCAGAAAGTTTGCCGCCTTCCCCCCCTGCTCCCCTCCCCTCCCGCCCGCTGGCGCGGCAGGAGGCAGCTCGCAGCCCGGTGCTGGCCCCGGAGTCCCCGCTCCTGCTTAATATTCCGCTCGCTCCGCCGATGTTGTGCTTGGCTCCGGTGGGACCGCAACTCACGGCGTGAAACCGGAGCCAATTTTCTGTCTTAGTCTCGCAGTGTTTTGACTGGAGGCAGATCCAGTTCAGTCCGATCGGGGCTAGTGGAAACAACTACCTAAGTCTCCGCTGTCTGTGTCGTTCGGGAGGGAAGAAAGAAGAAAGGAACGCGATCCCGGACTGCTGGGCGCGCTCTCTCTCTCTCTCAGACACACACACACACACACGCACCGCAGACACACGCACCCAGACAGGCAGACTCGCCCCCCGCCGGTGCCGAGCGCGCCGTGCCACCGCCGCCGGGAGGAAATGGGAAGCCAGTGAGCGGATCCGTGCCGGTGTGTGAGCGCCGCCGGGGCCGGGAAGGGGCGGCGGGGGAAGCGGGAGCGCGGCCGGGGGGCGGCGGGAGCGGGGCCGGGGGCGGCCTGGGGGCAGCGCGCACCAACTCCCGGTGCCGGGGACCCCGCGCCCTTTGTGGGAGAGGGCTCCCCTCTTTTTCCTGCCATGAGAAGGAAG
>VZRR01005974.1:380072-393937 GCA_013398015.1 Oreocharis arfaki
CGGCGGAGCGGCGCAGGGGGAAAGTTGTCCGGCAGCCGAGCGCCCTGCGGCGGCCCCGGCTCCCCGCGCCGCCGCTCGCACCGGCCCCCGGGCCGTGCGCTAGGCAGGAGAGGGTTTATTTCTGATCGCCGCGAATCGATGCGAAAATATGCGGCGGAGTTCTCCTGTAGCGCAGAGGGAAATGAAAAGTATTTTGTTTGGAGAACCTCCGGCAAACCGCATGTCATTTGTCATATCTGATTTATTACCCACAGGATCACATTACAGGGGAATTTCAAATCCTGTAACAACATCCAAGATCACATACTTTAAAAGGAAATATGTGGAAGAAGAGGATTTTCATCCACCACTCAGCAGCTGTACACATAAAGTATGTTTTCTAATAGTCATTATTTTTACTCTGAGTTTCAGATGCTTAGTAACACTCGATTGACCCATTTCCAGAAGGCTGAAATACTCTGCTGAAATTAGGAGAATGATCCAGCTGTTTGCTCAGAAACAAACAGTTGTCACTTCTTCACATTTATTGTTATATTGTCATCAATTGCAAAAGAAGCAAAGGCGTTTCTGCATTTGTAACAACTGTAAATGGAAATGCTGAGAATAACTTTTTTTTTCAGATTATTCTTTTCTTAGCTAGTTCATGTCATGCTTACAGAAACAGCTCAGTAACAGCATTTGAACAACAGAAAGGAAGAACATAAGTAAATGATTTCCCATTCATATAAAACTTTTTTTCCAGGGGAGAAAATAGTAAGAAGTTCCATATACCCCACACGGGTTACAGATCCTCTAAGAAACCAGAATGGCTTGGAAAGCGAGTACAAGTTCCTTCAGTATTTAATCGTGTTTATTAAAAGCTAATAACTCCCAAAGAACAGATTACTAAATGAAAGAATTTTTTTTTTTATGAAAGTTGTCAGGGGAGAGATTAGAGCAAACATTTCCCAGGCCGGTGAATACAGAAATTGAAATATGACTTTTTTTGCAAGATTTTATGCTCCTCTTCATTAAGGGCTCAGTTCTGTATGGAACTGAATGCCTGGGGTGAAGTGCTTAAGGGTAGCTCATGCCTTGACAAGCCATCCTTACCTTGTTGAATCCTACCTGGCCCATGGAGGTCCAGTGCTACCCATGTTCCCTTGGCAGTGGAGGAGGGATTTCTGTGGAGGAGAAGCAAGCAGTAATGCTGAACTCAGTTCCCAAGGACCTTAGAGTAGCTGAAGGAATTTTCAGCTACAAATAGAGTTGTCTGGAAATAAGTACCTGGACCAGGAAGGTGAAAAACTGTCCCGCTGTTAATTTCAGAAGGTATCTGGTCTGCTGCCAGAGCAGTGAATAAACAGCACCAAGGGTGTTGAAAAATGTGCTCTGGTTAGTGAGCGTGTCTCACACGTCACATCACTCTCTCAATTTTCAACCAGTTTTTCTTTTTACAAGATTGTTGGATTTTTGTATCAGTGATTAATTTCCTTACAAAGAGGGGGAGGAGGAATTGTTATTTAGCCTTTTCTAATGGCAATAAAAAGCAGTTGCAGAGGTATTGGTAGGCTAGACCCAGATACTGTTTTGTGCTGTTGTTTGTAGAGGTGTATCATGTCAGAAACCCTGGGTCACCAATTTCTTCTGTTCAGCCCAAAAACATTTTCTACTTTGCAGCACTGAGCGCTGGCAGAGGGAGGGTGCCCAGCAGGTTTCCTTGAATTTCTTACATGTTTATACCTCTGCTGCCCAGTAAAGAGTTATGTTCTGAGATTACTTGTCCCGTAGAGGGTGTGATGGTAGGGCCTGGAGCCTCTCTCCAGAGGGCTGCTGGCAAACATGTAGAAGAAAGCCTTCGACAACTTGTTCCTACTGGTGTCCCTCCAGGACATATCTCCAGGAGAATCCCAGTTCAAGGCTTACTGGTTTGCTCCAGGATTTTATGGCTTCACTGACTGTTGCTGCAGCAGGTATAAAGGACGCAAATGAACCTATAGGCTTAATATAATTTAAAATGAGTCATTTATTATAGAAAATTACTCTCTCTAACAAAGAGCTTCAGCTGTGAACTCGCATGAAATTATGGCCAATTTTTGTTTTTATGAGGCACTGTGCTGCTTCTAAGCCTCGCAGACATGACCAGGCTGTGGAAAGAGCTAGAGGGCTGAGGAGAGCTGAATGGATGTGAAAAGCAGCTGTGCTTTAAGCTCTTTCAGTCCTCATAGCTACGACTTCCACTCTGCAAAAATGCTGTAACCATGTGGGAAAGGGAAGAATGATCAAGCCACAGATGGGGGGATTTAGAGCAGTCTCTCTTTGTGCTGTGCTGCTCTCCTCCTACGCAAACCAAATTCTTACTAAAAATGAAAATTAGCTAATAGTGCTTACAGTAGCATGCGTTGCCCCCTCTCTTATTTTGATTCCCAGGGTAGCAATTACAGTGCAGGATCCAGGGCCTCCCAGGGGCAGTAACCTGCTCATGCTGCCAGTGCTGAGAAAGGGAGTCCTGGAAGGACCGTGGAAGGGAGAACAAATCTGTGGGCGTCGAGCCAGGATTTCTGCAAATCCCTATCCTCTCTTAGTTTCCTGACCTTGTCCCTGCCTATCTGCGTTCCCACCGGTCCTGTAGAGCACAGGGCGTAGTACGCAGGCCAACAGCTGCTCTCCAGATGCTGGGATGCTTTGAGATGGGTTTCTCCCTGCCTCCCTCCCTGCATGCACTTCTGTGCACAAGAGCAGTGCAAGAGCCTGGCAAATGGAGACCTCCTTGCTGGAGGGCCTCTTCCACTGGCAGCAGATGAAATGCTCCAACACTTGCTGTGTGAGGCGATGGCTGCTGGCTGCCTCTTGCAAACCTTGTCGCTGTGGGAAGGACCCTTGCTTGGCTTCAGAGCTTTGTAGAAGCCCCACAGGGGATGATGGGATTGGGTCCATTTGCAACAAAAAGCTCCCCTAGCCATCACCAGAGCAAAACACCACAATAGTTTTATGTTCCAATCCCAAGTGTAATTAAAGAGCCAGATGTGTGCATTTCCCTCTCCCACCTTGGATTTATGCCCTGCAATTGCCTCTGTGTTGTAATGCTCAGCTACTTACCTCCTAAGCTCAGCTGCTTACCCCCTAAACATGGGAGAATGCTGTGACCAAGAAAAAGCAGGTTCCCAGCTACATGGATGTACAGAATAAAAAGCCAGTTTTAGATGCCTCAGAAAAATAACAGAAAAGTAGTGACACAGAGGCAATACTTTGCTTCATTTCCTTTCTCCTTGTCTGGAACAAAACTGGTTGCCTTCAGTTCCATATCTTGTGTTTTTTGCATTTTCAGACAATCTCCGTGTTTGAGGAGCGGGCCCATATTCTTTACATGTCTTTGGAAAAGCTGAAATTCATCGATGATCCTGAAGTCTACCTGCGGAGATCTGTCCTCATCAACAATCTCATGAAGAGAATCCACGGAGAGATCATCATGCAGAACAACTGGTGCTTCTCTGCCTGCTCCTTCAGTGGCACCTCCCCGCAAGAGTGGTTTGTGCCTCAGGACTGTCCATACAGAAAACGCCTTCGGATGGCAAAGGAGGAGTACGAGAAGCTCCACATGTGCTGCTTCTATCAAGAATGTGGCAGCCACTATTTAAATCTACCCTACTCTGTTAATGCTAGCACAGAAAGTAATTCCTGTTCTTCCTCCTCCTCTTCCTCCTCTTCCCCTCCCATTTCTTTGCCAAGCTGTTCCCAGCAGGTGGATTATGAAGTTGGCAGTGCACCTTCTTACAGAAGCGATGACCAGATACCTGCTAATGAAATATTCATCACTAATGGCAGGTCTCACAGTAATCAGGAAAAGGCAAAATTTAATGACGAGAAAGGAGGTAATGAACCTGAGCGAGAGAGCATCGCCCTAAACTGTGAACCTGTAAGAGGCACCCATGTTCTTGAATGTAAAGGCAAATTTTATGACTATTTTGAGACTGGATGTAATGACAAGAGCAACGTGAGTGAACCTTGGAAAAAATCCTTAAGGAAAAAGGAATCTTTACCAAGTAATAAAATCTGCTGCAACAAAGGAAGTAAAATATGAGACATCTTTCTTGCTCTATTGAAGCATGCACAGCATGTTCTTTCTCTATCAAATTTTTATTTTGAATGGATTTTTTATAGTTTTCTACGAATGGTACAATCATGCCACAAACATGACGTGTAGACCTAAAAGACTGGAGAGCAGATTGCGTAAAGTGTCTCTGCCATCGGCATCAGTGGCTATTTATAAATGTGGAGACTTCAGAAAGAACACAGTTGCATTACTGCTGAGCACTGTAGTCTGTGCAGCCATGGTGGAGCTTTCGTTGCTGAAAACGCCAATCAGCCAGATGGGGAAAACATATCGTTTTACATATCCCCGCCCCCAAGAAGTCTGCCATTAATTAAGAAGAACTTCCATTATGTTTACCAAGGAATTAGAAGTCTGGTAAACAAATTGATGCTACCAGCAAGGATGACATGCTCCTTGTAACTCGGTATTCGTTCTGACAAAGGACTGTCTTCATGGATTGGGAATAAACCATCCTTACGTTTTGTACTGATACTCTTGAATTCCTGTATTCAGCGTCTTGTTCAACTGACAAAATAGGACATAGCATAAAGAAATAACCTGTTTATGGAATCTTAATCAGAATCAAACATGCAGCTCAAGTACTTGCATGTTTTCACCTCGGCTGTAATAACTAATGAGGCTTGTTGATACACAGGGCAGGTTTTTTTTTGGTGCCTTACTTTTTGTCTTAATTTTTGCCAGCGTGAAAATTAAGTATGAATCTGATACAGCAGGGATTTAACCTAAACAGAGATTAAAAAAGAAACCCACAGGGTGGATCAATATTATTAGAAACCTTTAACCTTTGAAGTACTGAGTTCAACTTCCTATTCAAACATCTCTGTTCTTCCTTTTTGATGCTCAATTGCTTTTTGATTTGCCATCCTTAGGAAGGGATTTAAGAAACAATAGAGAGATGTCTCTTGTAAACAAGCATTCGATGCTTGAGTGTTTCTATGGCAACTGTCTGTTGCTGGGGCTCTTTTTTTTTCTTCTTCGTATAATGAAGTTCATGAACCAGTGGCATGTTTTATACTTTATTCTGTTTCACATAATTTCTCTCTTTTAGATTGCAAAAGCATGCGGGAGTTTTCTATGACTTTTGCCGTTGATTTAAAAAAAGACAAGAAGGCAAAAAGCACAATGTTAATTAATAATGTGGCGATAAACACAGTTTTATCTGAATGAATGTAAGGGGTTTAATTTTAAAAAAGAACATTTTGGAGAAATGAGCTGAGATTTCAGTGGCTGAGGACAACATTTTGTCATCCCTAGGTTGATCGATTGCAAAAGTGTGCTGTGCAAAATGCCCAGAAGACATTAGTTGGGGTTGGACCAAGAGTGAGTCTTAGATCCACCAAATTAATCAGTTCCCACAGTCCCCATAACAACTGGCAGGATGTGCTCAGGAAAATAGCCACATCCAGGCCACAGCTGACTCATAAATAGCTGCCTGTTCCCACAGCATCTTGCACTCCAGTGACATCTCCACTTGCTTCTTGCCCAAAGGGTGAAAATCACCTCTGTGCTGGGGGAGCAGCCAGCTCAGTGCAGGGCAGGAGAGTCCCTGGGGGGACACAGCCCCAGGCTTGGCACTGAAGTCAGACAGGTCTCTGGGTCTGATACCTCCTGCTTTGGGTTTCATGGGTTCAGCTGGAGTCCTCCATGGCCATGGTTATTTTGGGTAACAAAATACATTTGCAAACTGGATGTTCTTTTTCAGAAAGCCCAGTTGTCACAGGAAAAAGCTCCCCCCCCCTCCCCCCAGCCAAGGAGATGCCAAACACAGCAAGATATAAGTTACTGATAACCTTTATGAAGTCAGGTGAGTTTAAACAGAAGTTTGTAAAGGTTATCATTGTGAAAAACGACAAATAAAGAAAGTACAAGTCCCACCTGATTTCTCCAAGACAGAAGCTTTTTTATTATTAATAATAATAATATTAAATATAGATCTCATTCATACAGTGTATGAGTAGGATCATCATTTAGACATTTGTCCACAAGGACCAATTTTTTAAAAAACCTGACTTTTCTTGTGTTATATCCAGATAGTCTAGTAATGTCTGCTCTTTTCCAATATTTGATAAATGCTTGATGTTTTAAGCTTAAATATTAGATGCTTGTATACTAATGTGTTGTTGTAGTAAAGTGAAATTTCCTTGATATATATTTATTAAAATGACCAAAATTCATTTTAATTTTACATCTCTAATGGCTACTGGGTCCTTTCCCCAATGTTCCCCTCCCTCACCCAAGAGAATGCCGTTTAATCAAGCTGCTCCCTGCTCAAGAGGTTACACAGCAGTTAACTGTGCACCTCAGGCTGGGTCTGTGAGGGAGCTCAGCCTTGCCAGGGTTTCGGGAGCATTTAGGACAGTCTGAAGGTGCACTGAGAAGCAACAGATTCTCTGCAGACTTGCATGAACAGCCAAAGAAAACACCTGGCTGAATGCTGCCCAAACCACAAATCAGCTAACACTTTTGGGGGGGCTGAAAGCTTTTTGACCCTAAAGGGCTCCTTGGTGTTCCAGAACAAGCCTGTACACATAACCTATTGCAGAGGCTTCTCAGTTGAATTTGCACGGGCTGAAGTGATGGATCAGCAGATCTTTGTCTACTCCGGCCTCTCTAGAGCTTTCTTTAGTTCCAGGGACATCTGGAAATTAACCTGTTACAGCTCTGGACAGTCTTATTGTCATCAGGGTCTGTAATGGAGGAAATGCCATCTAATGAAAGTTGGCCTATGGATAAGTGGGGTTGTATGCCTTTTTTCTGGACCTTGCCTCACAAAATAATAGCAATTACTGAAAGTAGATGCATTGGACTCAGGAGTCCACCGAGTTATCCTGTTGGCCTCAGAAGAGACAGAGGTATTCCATGTTAGAAAAGGGAGGTGGGAACGCCTTTGTCCCATTGCCAGAAAGGCAATAGACCTTGATAGGATTTCCAGCCTGGGCTAGACTGAATGGACTTCCTGGTTTAAATGTGATTTGATTTACGGCATGTGAAGGCTGTAAGCCTGATAGGCCTCTTCCCCACTGCACACTCCAGTGCTAAGGATATTTTGCTAGTATCCAAAATTTTCAAGAAATAGTTCTTGTTAGGAGATTATACTAATGCCTTTCATCCATATGTCCCACACGTAACTGCTAAATGAATGCTCCTGAGCTTGATCCTGGCTTACCTGCCAGGAAGAACTGGACAGAAGACCTTCTCTAGGAAGATTGTTTTTCTCTCTATTGTAAGACACTTTGCTCCTAGAGTGTAAGACTATAAAGTACCGTGCCTTTCAGCACATGCCAAACAGCAACAAAGAAGATGTTCCTGTTGTCATATCAATTTTGCTGTCGCTAAGAACAGAAGTGTCATTTTATCTTCAGGATCCAGGTAATACATTTCCCTTGGAAATGCACAGTTCATTTGAGTTTGAAAAAACATGTTTCTTTTTCAAAGCACGTGGCATAGCCTCATTGTGCTTCATATACACTCACTACTTTTGGTAAAATTTTAGTATTTTTACTGTATTAGCTAATCTGTTGAAACAGCTTAACATGGTTTCTTAAGCATCCTCAGCACCCAGACAGCCTCAGCTGGCAGTGATGTGCAGTGCCAGCAGAGCAGCTGGTTCCTCAGGGAAAACAGACAGCCTGAGCCACAGAAATGAAGTGCTTCTTCCAGTCCTGAAGGTGTTACACCCCTAAGCAAAGTTGTGGCAGAGACTTTTTTCATGTTTAATCTTCCTGCACTCCCTCCATCCTCCTTTTACACCCCTCATCTACCATCTATCCTTTTGTGTCCTACCATTGTGATGACCATGACATGCTACCAGGGTGCTGTGGTGGGTGCCACCACCCTCCGGGTTTGTGCAGGGGAAGCAGGGAGCTGGTTCAGAGCCACAGCATGAGCTAAAGGGGAATTTAAACAAAGTAAGCCGGGTGCAGTGTATCTTGGCTGTTCTGTGGTCCATCTGGAGGCTTCTGCCAGTTGTGATCCTCCACACCTTAAATGACTTTTGCAGCTGCTAGTAGCTCAGATTGCCACTATGGAGTGATCTGGTGATTAGAGAGCTATGGCTGAAGCAGAGATGTGAAGGTGATTTCTAGCCTGCATTTGACTTGTGTCCTTTCATTGCCTTCTTGAGCTAAAGGTGTAGCCAGAGGCGTAGCAAATGCAATGGCTGCTTACTCATGCCAGGAACCTTGACAAAAGAAGTTTCTTAAGTTTTATCACAAAAAAACCCCAAAACCCAAACCAGTCAGTCACATCAGGGAAAGGTTTAAACTGCTATGAGGTAAAGGATTTCATCTGGTGTTGTATTCACTGAATGTAACTCTCACATGGAGGCCTCCCAAAGGGACCTGACCTTTTACATTGTCCATCCCTTGCTTTGCAACCTCTAAGTCAGGGGCTGCCCTCGCTTTCTGGAGGTCACCATTTGGGCTCCTCAGTACTGGTATGAGCTTTTCTGCAGCTGCACGAAGAACCCCAGAGGCTTTTTCTGGCAGGGTGTGCAGAGCCTGCTAAAATATCGTAGCCAGGGAAGCGTTGCAAAGGATCCTGCTGGAAATGTTAGGAGATGCGAATCTTCCACAAGGCATCCCATATAACAGCCAAGCCGCTCAGTCACGACTACTTGGAATACACAGTAATTTCCTGTGTTTTTTCAATCTCACTTAAACTTCTCTGACAGATGGGGAAAGATGACTAAACCAAGGGAGTTTACAAAAGTTCGTCTTGTGGTGTTTGCAAACTGTCTCTGTGAGGTCCATTTTCTCTAATGTAAACACAGCCATGGCCGGGTGCCGAGAGCCTTTGCAGCAGCTAATCCTGCTCAGCTTAAGGCTGCTAAAATGAGGACTACCCGGCCAGCCGGTCTGCTCTGGGGGGCTGAACATGAGCCAGCCCTGGGCCTGAGGGGTGTTAGGGGGAGACCTTCACTCTCTGGGCTTTAGACAGCATGAAGCAAAGCAGCTGTGGCTCTAAGACCAGACCGAATTTACTACGCCGGGTCAGAGGCTTTCCAAGGGGCCTTGGGTCAGGTGTGGAAGGTTAGACGAAACTCCAAGGCGGTAATCATGTGAAAGCAATTGCCTTTGGGGCTGTACTTGGCCTGTTGCTCTCTCTAGTCTTTAAATCACTGCCAGGAAAGGAGTCCACCTTGGGGAAAGTGGAGTTTCAGTTTCTTGGCTTTGCAGAAGTGGTGCACGGTATTGCAAAACTTCTTCACCAGCTCCAGCTGAAAGGCCAGGTAGGCAAATGTTTTAGCCTCTTTTGTTGCTCAAGTTCCCCTTGCTGAGGAATGTAGAGAGTGTGAGGAGGAGCCAGAGATAGGTGGTCTGTGTACACTCAGAAGTATGCATGAGCAGAAAATCCCAAACCCCAACAAAAACCCCAAAGCAGAGAGATAGTGAATTTGAAAGGGAACTTATTTTCTGTGGTTAGTAGTTCTTCTCAATTAATCCAGCATCATTCTCCAGTTTACTGTGGAGAACATTTATCTGTCATACTGGGATTGCAGGACAATAAATGGTCTGTCTGCTCAAGGTCAGTCCATTTACTGCTACCTCCTGCAGGGTGCTTTCCCTGTGGAATACCCCACCAGGCTCATCTTTCTGTGTGGTGGTCTGTGTCTGCCTCCTGAAACAACTAGAGGCTAAGGTCTTTGCAGAGGAGGGTGCTGGGCTGTCAGTAGCTGGTGGTCTTGTCTCCTCCATGATACTGGCCTGTAGCTGTCACAGTTGCACACACTCAGCAAGCTCAGAGGGACCCCACAACATCCCTTCTACCACCCCCTCACTGCCTTGCATTTCTAATACAGTATTTTCCCTTGCGAGCTATGACTGGTGTCAATGCTCTCTAGCAGTTTGTTGGCTGATATTTCAGAGACTTTTTGCATCTGGGTGATAGGCAATGAGACCTTTAGCCGGCATGAGATGATGGCGTGCTGTTGATTTTTGGAGAAATTGTGCCTGGTCCTATAAAAGTTCACCACCCACACCTTTGGTTACTGTTGGTTTTGTCTTTTTCCCTTGCCTCATTGTCTTAATCAGAGTAAGATTTGAAAGACAATCCCTCTCTTCCACCCCACATTGTGTGGGACTGGCTAGTCTGTATTTGCCTCTTGTAGTTAGGAAAAACCTCTGCCACTGGACATTGAACTTGAACAGCAGATTCTTTTCAAATCCAGTTCTATTATCCAACTCCAAAATGGTTTGTGTATCTCAGTGTACGTGTAAAATCTGTGCTCTATTCCTTCACAAATGCTAAAAGCCCTTGTAATTATTTTTCCTCCTCCATCCATTGCTTTTTCAGGGCAAAATCCTCTGTACTTTAGTCTGTGAGTAG
Organism: Oreocharis arfaki; assembly: GCA_013398015.1. Classification (NCBI taxonomy): domain Eukaryota; kingdom Metazoa; phylum Chordata; class Aves; order Passeriformes; family Paramythiidae; genus Oreocharis; species Oreocharis arfaki. The sequence goes on from VZRR01005974.1 coordinate 390,493, forward strand.
GTCACACTGACAAGACTCATCATCCTCTTAGTGATATGGCTGTCATGGGGCTGTTCATTCCTTTGAGTACAGTGGTGTGGGTTTGGCTCAAAATGCAGTTGTCCTTTATCTTTCTTACAAATCATCAGGTAGTGAACATAAACCTATGTATTGCTACATTCTATGTGTAATGTACTTTCAAAATTATTTTCTTCTAACTTATCTTCTGTGAGTCTCAACAAGTACGGCCAAAGCCACCCGCATTTCCCAATTTCTGTTAATATTGTAATTATCATTATCCTGAAAACAAAATTTGACAAATTTCTAAACCTTGAGCAACCTATGCTTTACCTGTGGAGGTTGAATATGCATTATTCCTTCTTTGACCCTTTCCTCTGTGTAACAGCTTGGTTTCTGGCTTACCAGCAGACTAACTGGCATGATGACAAATCTCATTTGGTCTTTGCTGTGAGAAGTAAGGCACAGAGTGTTAATGCAATCCTGTACCTCCATTGAAAGATTGCTCCAATACTGAAACTTTAAAGTAACCTGTATAGGCATCACAGGCATGAAGAAAATCTTAAAATACGAGTAGGGCATCAGCTACTGCCAGATCATTTTTCTTATTCTGCATGCAGGCTGAGACAAGGATTTTCATTGTATGAATTTATCCACCCGTTGGAAGCGCCTGTTTGCTAATACTGAGGCTTAAAGATGACAGTGTAATGTCAGCTTTTGAGGTACTTCACTAGTGACCCTTATAAATAAGGCATTCAGCTAACAAGCTTGCCCTCCATTCCCAGTGATCTTCTGAGCCTCTGAAGCTGCTGGTGGACCCCAGTAGTACCCTTCCAGCTGCCAGAGTTCCTTTTTCTCCTTTGAATATTTCCATGTGCTACCAATAAGATATATTTCTAGGCTCTAGAAACACAGGGACATGACAAACTGCCTTTTAACTGAATATCATCATAAATAATGGAAAGGCAACCAGGCTGATTTTGTTCTTTTAATTGTGACTATAGGAAACATTTTTTTTTAATTACTGTTATTTGGGAATTTAATTTTAATTTAAATAATGTAACCCCAGAATTTTCTGGCTGTTATGAATCTGACACCTATGCACTAAAAATCCTTCATGATCACACAGCCCTATCCTGGTGGGTGCCAAAATCAGAACCTCGGCAGAGTCTCTGAGGTTTGACTGGCTGTTTTCCCACACTGCCTCATTTTTCCCCTTTGCACAGAAGTGCTGAGAAGATGCATGTGGAGGGGGATGGTACCTGAGAGAAAAATGTAAATCATAGCAACCCGACTGTCAAGAGGGTATCACTTTTTATTTCCTAGCTCATGTTCCCAGCAACAGCGGAGCTGCAATATTAAATTGTTTTGGTTTACCTCTCGGCTTGGTTTACTGGTGCCAGAATAGCTGCAGCCTCTCGAGCACAGAGGTAAGGGGACCTTGCAACTGAAAGCTCGCCTGGAGGTTTTGTTCCCCTTTGATAGGTCGGGCTGGCTCTCATTGCAGGAGCAGCTGGGAAGAAATAATTAGCATAACAAAGAGCTATATCATAGTATTGCATTGTGCGTTTGGAGCCTTCACATACCCTCACACGTTCTCTTACAGGCAACATAAATCTGAATTTCGGGTAGAAATGGAAAAACACAAACCTAAAAGGAACTCAACATTTGAAGTGAAAACAATTCGAATACTGACTGCAAATGTAGAACCCCTCAATGTTTTGGACGTAGCCATGCTGCAAGTGCCAGTGGCGGTCTGTGTGGCTGCTTGGAATGCGTGGCCAGGGAGAGCCGTTCTCCCAGGCTGGTTGCGGGGGAAAGGTTCTGAGCGGGATGCAGGGCGAGTTCTTCCTGGCATGCAGGAGCTGATGGACTGAGGTGACGATGACGCAGGCAGGCCAGCAGCTGCTTTCTGCCCCTCCCAGCCCAGAGGTGGTGGGTTACCAAGGAGAAGGCGGGGGGTGCAAGTACTTCGTGTTTTGCTCTGTTTTCATTGTTGGCAAACAGCAAAGCTGAGCTGTGGGAGCGTTGGCGATTTGTACGGATTTAGTTGCACAAGAGTTTACAAACACTGCAGAAAGTGCCTTTACCTGTCCAGGTGCCTCCCCTGGGAGCTCCCAGGTGTTGTGCCCTCTTCTCCTGCCTTGCTCGCAGCAAACCTGTCCCATGTGTCTATTCCTGCCCCACGGCAGAGGCTGGGTGGAGCTCACTATGGGCTGTAGCATTTGCAAAACCTGTGGTCCCTTCCCTGGCTCATGTGAAATAAACTTACACACACCATGCCTGCCCAGCTGCCCACTCACTGCAGCGTATTTTTCTCCTCCCTTTTTTACCCCCATTTTGGCTGTTTCTTTTTGCTGAGGAAAATTACCCATCCTGGGAGTTAGTAGAAATGCAGAGAATGAAGTAAAAGGAGAAAAAATTTCCCAGGGAAGGTTTTTCAGAGCTGATCCTCCCCTGGGTCCAATGTCTGTCAGACGTGCCTGCAGCACACAGCTGCATCATGCTGTCAGAAAGAGGGATTAAAAATCTAACCCGTGTATGCAACTCTTTCTCTTGCTCCCTCGGATTGAGAATCCCTGGCAGGGCAGGAGAGTAAATCCCAGTTTAGGAGGGTGGCTCTGTCAGCCCTGCAGGCAGCCTGTACTGCAGCAGGGAGATGAAAGCTCCATCATCTGTAGTGGTGGTGATTTCTGTAAAACCTGAATGCACTTTAGCCAGATTTTTGTATCTGTACTTTACCCAGATATATGTATTTGGAATGACTCATCAAGCACGGAGATGCAAATTGAGTAAACGCCCTGGAAGACCCCCGTGTTCTGTCTTGGTTGTGCATGAGGGAGAGAGAGAGAGGCTGCTGTGCCTCTGAGGCAAACGGAGGGAAGAGCCAGAGGCAGGCTTTAAGGAAGGACAAGACCAGAGCACTGCCATAGCACTTGATGGTTCTTAAATAGTTGTGGTAGTTTAGGAAGTAAAAACTTTCAAACAGTTACTAAGGACACAACGTTGTTCAGGCTTTGTGCTTCTGATAGTGATAATAAAATTTATCAGAGAAACAAATTTGTCAAAACTAATGAGACATTTTACATTTAAAACATACTGACATTCTGTTGTGCTTTCCTTCGCAAGTAATGTCTAAAATAAGAGTTGTAGTTGAAAGAGATTTGTGAGAAAAAATTACACAGATCTATTCTTTTGTTTACTTTGTGCACTTGACAGCCCTGAACACAGTCAGGTTCTCCTCTTTGCCTGTACAGTCTGTCAGTCAGTTTTCTGACATTTGTTTGAGCCTTTACACAGCAGCAGAGAAGACAGAACTGGTTTTTATAAGGAAAATACGTCCATGGAAACACAAAGGGTGCCGATGGATTCAGTGGTAGGGAGTGTCATTGAGTGATGCTTTACATTCATCTATTTCAGGGGAAAAAAAATTAAGCAGACTGTTGGG
>VZRR01005974.1:394001-415117 GCA_013398015.1 Oreocharis arfaki
GGGGGGGGGGTGGGGTGGGTTTATGGGGTTTTTTATGTCATTGTTTTGGGGTTTCTTTTACAGCAGAGACTGCTTCTTTGCAGCCTGAGAGCATAAAACACCACACATTAGGCACTGACGAAATTTTAAAAACCAAGAGTTGAAAAAGCGAGAATCTCAACTAAGCTCCTGGCAGGTCTGGGAATGTGGGAACCCACAGGGCTTTAGTCCTCACAGCGTACAGCCACAGACCCAGGGACAGTCTTCTTTGTCCATGACAAATACAGTGTGTCCCACGTGAAAAATCTCTTTCCTAGCCTCTTCAATGGTAGTTACTGTGAGTCTTGTAGAGGCACCACCAGCTCTGTTTTCTCTCAGCCTGTTTCTAGCACTTCAGAAACTCTGTTGTTCCCTTCTGTAACAACCATGCAGCTTCATCAGCCACATCCATCTACAGTGCCCGTTTCCTACACCTCACACTACCCAGATGGAAAAACAGGCTCCATGACTTCTCTTATCCTAACTTCACTCTTTCATAAGAAGCGTGGTCAATTTAAGCAGAGCATGTCCGACTGAGCAGAGGAGGGGCATGTACATCTCCAGTGATATCAGTAACCTGGCACAGGGGCAGACCCTTTGGGCAAGGCTTGTCAGAGGAGATCTGCTGAGCCACATACCATGCCAGGACACCCATGTAGTTATTTCCTCTTCCTCACAGAGATTAACCGAAGAAACAGAAATTGAGCAGGACTGAAAAGTTTTTGAGGTCAGTGAGAGCAGTTGGCTGCAGTGCTATAAACCCTTGATGCTTGCCAGACCCACTGCACTTCCTTCAGGCCAGTACTGCAGAGGTCTGCAAGGCATGAAAACCCTTCCTTGAGAAACAGGGGATTAGAAAAAACAGAGAATTTTGTATGTGGACTTTTTGGTAGGTATATCTGTGTGCATCTTCTAGCACCTCCAAGGCTTGGCAAATATTTGGAACTGTTTGGTGGTTGCCAAGCCTGTACATTATGGAGGACCGCTGTGCCCAGCCCCATGTGTGGCTAAATGATCCTCTCCGACTGCCTATTTGTCCTGGGATCTGACTTGCCTGAGGCATGAAGATTCTGCTTGAAAGATCTGCTCATGTTTGAATGAGACTTATTGGGGAAGAAACAGCTGCCTTATAGCTCTCATATGGTTGTCTGGAGAAGAGCTGCAGTCTTGCTAAGGCTCCCAGGAGTGCAGCTACACAGCATCCAAAGCTGACTGCTCTGACAAGAAGATGCATCTTCGGCGCAGCCCTCTGCTGCAGGTGACCCCATGCATCAGCCCGCCTGCCCCTGTTCTGCTCCTCCTAAATTCTCTCTGGTCCTCAGAGACTGTTAAGAGGCATCTCCTGTGCCTTGGAACCTGGAAAATGGAGGTGATTTGTGGTGTCTGAACTACGGCCTGAACACTTCTTTTTTGGTTTGTTTGGTTTTTTTTTTTCTTTTTGCTTTGCATCAACATTGCTTTGACTCAAATTCTTTCAGACTCCACATCGTTGGACAAGAACTGCTGCCAGACCCTCTGCTTTGAAGCAGAAGAGAAACATCTTCATAATTTGCTAAGCCAGTGCCAGAATATGGAGGAAGTCTGCCACGGTGCATGCCCTGATCCTGCTTTGGGGGAATCACTTAGAGCTGTTCCTGTTTTGACAGAGCTCATTTACCTCTCCCTAACTGCTGTAATCTCTTAAGAGTGCAATTCAGGTTGTTAATGAGAGTACCTTCATAAAGAATTTCCATATGCAAATTCCCAGTCTGAACTTTACTACAACAAAGTCTGTGTTGCTGGAATATATTTCTCTGCACCCACAATCATCGTCTTTTATTCTCTGTGCACCATACCCTCCGCTACCTGCTCTCAGCTGCTTTCCGCAAGCTGGAAGTTGTGAGCGTGAGTCTAATTTCACCCTTCAGTAAGCAGGGAATTCAGAAAATTTAGAAATGCTGGGATCAACACCAGGCACTCACATCTGTGATGGCTTTCGGAGTTAAAGCTGTGTGTTTAGCTGCTACACTGTCATTTGCTCTGAATGGGAACCTGAAACCTCTTCCAAGCTGCCTGCCCGCAGGCAATGGGAGGCTCTGCTTGGTGTGCCGGAGGGAGGCTGGATGTAGCCTGTTGGAGGACATGCACATGTGTGTACACATTCTCTGCCGGGCTGTTTCCTGGAGCCCTGGCCTTGTTCTGGCTTGTCTCTGGGCTCCTTAACACGAGGGTCATTAGGACTGTTCACTCTGGCATTCGCTCAGCCACATCCTTCTCTGTATTAGACAATGTCTACCTTGTAATGTTTGATCCTGGTCCAGCAGAAAAATCTTCCCTTAACGTGACTTCATGAGAGGAACGTGTTTTTCCCAGCCTCGGTCTGTTGGAGTTAATGGCGGTGTGCTGCTTTGTACATTACGACCGAATCAAACTTCCTTTCATTGGCATCAGCTGCGGTGCTTTACGCCTGAACCCAGCATGCAGAGTGAAAAACTCAGGGATCCAAGTCAGAGCAGGAACTGACCTGAAGTCATCATGCAGCCTCAGGTTGCGTCTGCATCTATCTCCTGCTGTACTAAACTGTCAAAGACGGTTATCTCAAGAAAGCTTTTCTTGTGTCTTTATATCTCATTAATTGGTGGGTCCTGCTCTCTGTCATGCTGGCACCTTCGGAGCAGGAAATGACATGATGAGTCAAACAGCAGAAATTGAATGTTATCTCTCAAAGAAAGACTAGATTGGTTTAATGAAGGTTGGAGAGGGCATAGCGTACATGGAAGTTTGCTATTTACTCTCTGCTGATCTTGATCTCGGAAAATGAAAACAGAAAAACAGATGTGAATTTATGAAGTGACAGAAGGGTGGAAAACAGCAACACAAAGACTCCAGTGGGAAAGGACTATTTAAGATGGCTCTTGGCTATAAAATGGAGCAAGATGAAACTAGGTAAATATCAGCAAGATCTGCTTAAGTGTGGAACAGCCTCCAGAAAAAACTTGGGAGAGCCTTTACTTGAGCCACTCAACTAGCCTGAACAAGGTGCTGAAAGAGAGGCACTACAGCAAACAACTCTGCAACTGCCATAGGGCTGCAATGATCTAATAGCTCTTTTCCATCTTTAATCTCTGTGATCCTACAGTTAATCATCACATATTCATTGTGAAATCTCTGCTCAGACCATTTGTTAAGCCTCTATGTAACTAGTGAAAATTTATACTCTCTAGAAGAAGACAACTATAGGAGTTTTCATCCAAAATTACACCAGCCAGTGGGCTTGGAGCCATAATTTTGCAGGCAGAAATTTGGATCTAGGTCCAAATTTTGTGTCTCTACAATGGGCAGATCTGAAACACAGCTTTGTTTCTTCCTTGTGCCACTGTAGTAGCTGCTGCCAAGAAATATGGATAGTGAATCAGAGATGGGTGCTTTTCCAGACCAGTGACAGAGACTAGGAATTGCAAAGAGCTTTGGACTTTAGAATGTAAATGTGTGAACAGAGGCTGGTTTTTTCTTATGCTGTTTTGCCCTCACATCTTTTCCCCACCATTTCAAACATAGAGGTTAAGTCTTGGGTGCAGTGGAGACAGAGGTGGCCAGAAGAGAGTTCATACCATTTGGAGCTACAGGAGATGCTACCTCTGATTTGTGACCTGCAAAGCATTGAGGAGGCAGGGGCAGCTGTGATCCAGGAATTTGGTTTTGTCATTCTGAAAGACGATTATGGATCTGTAAGCAGCCCTGTGGTACTATGAAGGCTTGCACAGCAATTATCTCAGCAATTACTTCTGGAATTACTTCTACATCACCCTGCTGGTTTTAAACTTTTAGAATATCCCAGAAATAAGAGTGAGCTGTGGGCTGATGGGTTCCCAAGCGATGAACTCCCAGATGAGCTGTGCCCTGTTGCTCTTCCTCAGCTGTGGAGAAGGTACAAAGGAAAGCAAATAGCACTGGTGTTCCTCCTAATCAAAGGCTCCTTGCTGGATGTTGCCTGTAAGTTGGAGAATGTGGCAATGGCAAAAGAGCTGCCAACAATGGACTGAAAGGACATAGAGGGGGAAGAGAAATGTACTGGGTAACGGGACTGGGTCGTTAATTGAAACACATTTCTCTCAAATTTGCTGCCTTCCTTCTCTGACTTCAGTCACGGACAAGCAACTTCTAATTAGAGTTTCCATTTCTCTCCTTCATTTCACCGCCAGCTTCACATCACTCTTCCTTTGGTTTTCTTTAACCTGCTGGTGCTTTTCCATATGAATGGACAAGTCCTCATGCAGCCACAGTAGCAAAGAGGCCTGCCCTGCTCTTAACCAAAACTTTCTGAACGTTTTTATTAATAATTCCCTTTTCCTTGAAACATAACCAGAGGGTCCTGACAAACAAATTGGGTGTGACTTCCCTTGCAAACTTAGTGTTCCATGTTCATGACATGCAGGACAGATAAAAGAAGCCAGGTTTTTGCATAAAATTTGCTCCCCACAGTGGGTATGACAGGATATGGTTCAACAGTGTACTAATGTCTTGATGGGTTTTTTGCACCCAGATTATGCACATTAGTAACATGAGCAGTTCCTGGGTATGAACAGATGAGCTTCTCATGGGATTTTTCACTGTGTCAAGCATGGGTAGCAGGGGAAGCCAGAGGAACAGGAAGGAAGCAGTTTTGCTTGTAAAGACTGTAATTTTGAGTTCAGATGGTACTGTTTTCACCCAGAAACTTAATGAACTGAAGTTTTCAAGTGGGTTTTGCACGTGGGTTCATTTTCTTCCCAATGTTGCTTTTTGGGTGCAAAGGAGAGGCCGGGGGATCTGAAGCAGCTGTTTTGAAACACAGTAGCATGCTGATAATATTGTTCATGTTCCCCAGCCCTAACTCACTGCTGGTGGCTCCAAGAGGAAGAACAAGCAGTTGGTTATCCATGGACTGCTTCAGGAGATGTATTGCATATCATTCTGCAGCTTCTGCAGATCATCTGATAAAGGGCTAGAAAGCAACTCTGCAAAAATAGAAGAAAGCAATAAAAAAAGGAAGAGCTTTGCCTTACTGAGCCTTAATCATAGCCCAGAACATTTAGTGGAGAGGCCAGAAGACCCATAAAACCCCCCACAATTCAGTTATGCCTGGGAATAGAGTAAACTGAGATCAGCAATGAAACAGCTTTTATACAAGTTGGGAGGATGCTGTAACATGCCAGGGTATTTTGCTAGTAGTGCCTTTTGGGGCTGTGTTATGGCAAGTTGCATTTTGCATGGGCTATGTCCAGAGATGATCTTCTTTGGTGTTCTTCTCTTCCATTAATAAATCTTCTGCTGCATTCGGCCACAGAGCAGAGGCAGTTTGTGTGCTTGCCTGGCATTCTTAAGCAGTGGAATTGGAAGTCAGGCTAGAAGAGTCCTAGGTATAAAGGGCAGAGGAGTGCATTAGTGTAGTAGTGTTGCATCTGCCAACAGATACACTGGTTAGAAAAAGCTGTGGGCTAAAAGCAATATTTTGTGCTATTTTGGCCCCAAGAAGGGATGCCTTTATACAATCTTCCCAATTATACTGTGTCTTACTGGTCTGTGCCATTCCTGATTTCTTTTATGATCCTTCTCTTCAGTGGACATTTCCTGGAATGCTTCAGGAAATAGCCTGTCTTTTATATAAGAAGGTTGTCTCTGAGTAAAAGGCAGGGATAGCCTTTCCCTTGCCAACTAACTAACTTCCAAACCCACAAATTCAACCTCATGATGAGCACATGTTGAAGCAGGGCTCTGTGTCCAGGCCAATCCTCTGATAATGGCCCAATTCATCAGGAAGCAGCATGAGCACTAGGTCCAGAGTAACTCTGTTATCTTCTTGTCCTTGCTCTCTCCTGTCTCTCCTGCTGTTGGTCCAGTGTATGACTGTGGTTGGACATGGACATGGGTTGACCATGGCCAGCTACCAGATGCCCTTCCAGCCATCCTCTTGCTCCCCTTCCTCAGCAGGTCAGCGGGAGGAAATAAGATGAGGAAAAGCTCATGGGTCAAGATAAAACCAGGGGTATCACTTACCTGTTACTATTATAGGCATAACAGACTTGACATGGGGACAATTAACTGCTAATCTATTAAAATAGACTGGATAGTGTGTGTGGGGGAAGATAAAACAGCACCTTCTCTCATTTTTCACAGGCACAATTTCCCTCCCAACTTCTCTGCCTCTTTCCCCCTCCCCATCAGGTGGTGCAGTGGGTGGGAAACGAGAGCTGTGGTCAGTCTGGAACAGTTCCTATCAAATACGCATTCCTCCTTGTGCTGTTCCCTTGCTCTGTTGTGGGTCCTCTCCATGGCCTGCCGTGCTGCTTGGTGTCTCCACAGAGGAATCTCTGCTTCAGCACCTTCAGCACCTCCTTCTCAGACCTGGGTGTCTGCAGGGCACCTTTTAGTTTTCCTCACACACTTTCCCTGAGGTGCCACCATCTTGTCTATGGAGTTCAGCTGTACCCTGGGATGGGTCCACTGGAGAGAGAGGGATGTTTGAGGGTCAGCTGTGTGCATGGCCAGGGCCAGAAACCTTTGTCCTTCAGAAGTCACAACTTGCCACCAAGTCAGTCCCTTGCTGGCTTCTCGTGCTCAGTCGTTGCCCACGCTGTTGTATCTCAGGGTACCCCAAAAACCAGTGGGGATTTCTCAGAGCTGGGTGGAGGGAAAGAAGGGTGGTTTTTCCTCCAGGGTGAAAAAATGGCAGCGAGAGAGAAGCTCTTGAACAGGAGAAGTATTTCAGGGGAAGGAGGGAGGAGGCATGTGTGGCTGGAGGAAGGCTGGGACCGAGGCATTTTGGATTTCCTGGAGCTGTGGGATGTGGGAAGCACTGTGGGTGACAGACTTGGACAGCGGTGAGGAAACGGCCCAGCACGGGGTAGGCACCGGCCCAGGAGGAAGAGTGTCGGCCCTGCTGTGGGAAGGGGCCCTCCCCGGCCACGGGCAAGGTGTGTCCCAGCTCCCAGAGACGGCGAGGCTGGCACCGAGCCGTGCTGGCATTGCAGGGCTGGGCTCGCCATTCCCGCCCAGCCGGGCCCGGCCTCCCCGCCTGCTTGAGCCCAGCACGGCCGGGGCGCAGAGCCGGCGGCTCCCAGGCTCCTGCCAGAGCCGGCGCCCACACCTGGGCAGAGCTGCTGTCCTGCCTGTGGCTGAAAGCACCAAATATCTGTTCACCAGCCTGTCTTCTGACTGTGTTTTACGTAAGAAATGCAGAGCTTTAGTGATTTTCCTTCCTAATTAACCATTCATCAAGACAGCTGCAGTAGTGTATGGTTTAAAGTAACACGTTAACTCGGGCTGCTGTTGAAGTTTTGCAGATGGTTGCGTTTTGTAACAGATACCAACATGAACCAAACTTGGATCCAAATACCTCCCAGCTTTTAGATCTGGATCCTTTATGTTCAGAACACTTCTACTTAATCATTAGTAAGCTAGAATATTAAAAATGGCATCAAAGTGTGGCCATGAGCTAGAGGTTTTGTCGGAGTGGTTTAACCTTGGCAGTTTCAGAGCCAAAGCTTTGCATAAAGGAGAAATTCTAGGGTAAATGTAAATAACACATGTCTGGAGGATTAGCTGTCTCTTGTCCAGAAATGCCACACCTTGTAATTAAAGAAGAGGCTGTTAGTATGCGACGTAGGAATGCAGAGGGTGTGGACCATCTCAGATTTACAGGCTATCAAGTTTATGAAAGAGACTAAATACTGTTTAGTGTTACAAAGGTGGTAAAACCTTTGTTCAGCATTGCCCCAAAAACCTGGCAAGCCTCTGATGGGAAAACACTTTGCAAGTAAGATCTTGCTAGAAAAAACATCTGTAGGAAAAATTCAGTAGGGAAACTCCAGCAGCTTCTGAAATGACTGCTTTTCTTCATGCACTGCAACAGGATAATGATGTATAGGCTGAATGTCAATGTGTGTGTGCAAGTTGCCTACTGTGAACTGGAAAGTTTGACTGAGTATTTTAATTTAACTTTACAAGTATCCATTAAAATAAAAATACGTGAGTGAATTCTAGTGCCAAAATAAGTGCAAGAGAAGCATTTCAGTATGTGAAAAACAGTATCTGTGATGCAGATCTGAATGTAAGCACAGGGCTGAGGAAATAATTTTGGTCTTGTCCTTTGCAGTGAGTTGCTATACCTCAGGATATTTATAGCTTTGTAGAATAATGAATATTAACACTTGTCATGTCACATCCAAAGTGTCATGTTAAAAAAGGGATTTGAACTCTAGAGATTAATGCAGTGAAAATTATGACAACACTTGGTTCAATTAAAGAAAGGCTTTGAGTTAACCATAAAAGGCTCAAAACAGAAAAGTCCTCCCCCCTTCCCCCTCCCCCCACGGTGACTCTGCTTCCCATCTTTGTGTCCACATCTCAGATCTGGGTTAAGGGTCCAACAATATTCTACAGGTCAGTTGTAGCATCTGTCATTGAATCTGGTGAGTGTTACCACGGGTTTGGTACTCATGAATGGGCTAGAGAAGAGAATCAAATGCATTAACAGGGTCCCAGGAAATAATCAGAGACCTTCGCTTGCACAGCTGTGTTCACAAGAAGTTTTCATCAGGTCTCCTGCAATGAAGGCAAACTGAAGAGACTTGATTGCCTGACTTTTCTGCCTGGTGGATATGCTGTCTTTTTCATTCTGGCAGAGGCAAAAGTTTCACTTTTCTGAAAGAATCACAGAAATACCCTTCTCTAAAGGCAATTAGACTTTAAATGGGATAAAGAAACATTAGCTACAGTGCTCTGAGTGAAGAGGGAAGCAGCTGATTCAGATATCTAGAGACTGGAGGGCACCATTATAATTCAAAGCCTGACCTTCAGTTAGATGGGGTTTCCCTAGCCCCACTAGGACTGGATTTGGTGGTGTCATTACAGACACACCATTGTGAGACCAGATTTTGCCCAGCTGCTACATGGGCACAAAGAGCTGAGAAAGCTGCAGGGAGCCTCTTCGTTGTGTGTTCCTGGACAGCGGCCAACCTACCATCAAAGGTTGCTCATTCCTTGAAAAAGCCCAGGGCTTGCTCCATCCCCCAGCAGTGCCACGATTGAAAGGTGTTCCAAGAGAGCTGGAAAGGGGTATTTCCAGTGCCCCAGTTTGTGGGACAGTGTTTTCAAGGTGGGCTGGAAAGGGAAGTCTGCAGTGACACAGAAGATAAGCAATGCCTGAATGGGAGGGTGTGGACCACCATCTCTCAGGGACGAGCTGTAAGGCATGGTAGAGCTTTTAATGAGTGAGCTGTCATCAAATGTCTAGTAATCTTTAGTAGTGTGTTTCCGTATGCCTTTAATTTTTGCATGCATTTGCAAAAATGCCTGAAACTCATCTATAAGCTGGTCTGCCTCTGACCAACACAACTCTTTGTGTGTCTGGGTAAGTTTGCAGCAAATACTCTCTAATTCTTATGTAAAAATTCCATGGGAAAATCCAGGAATGACTGCATAACTGATTTGGTATGGCACTGGGCTTTAATTGTTTTCAGATTTCAGTTTTCAAGGCCAAGAAACCAGAACCCTAAATAATGTTTCATTTCTGTCCCTCTGCAAACTGAGTCTCTGTGGAATGCACAACTGTAGCACTCAGCACTGTATATAGAAAAGCACTTCCAGTGTCCTGCAGATGTCTGCTCAGTAGCTTCCATATGGCAAATTACTTGTTGCTGGACCAGGCTCTGCTCATGCTTGTGCAATTCTGTTGCAGTTGGCGAGGAGGTAACGCAATCACAGCTCGATCTGGCCCATTGGGTCAAATAAACTCTGCATACTCGAGTGGGGGTTTCAAGTTGAATAATGTTGCTGGAATAATTTCCATTCCTCGCTCATGCTGGTGCAGCCCTGCCTTCCAGAGCAATTGAAAGGCTTAGGGGTTTGGTAATAGGTTAAGGGTTTTCTGCCACCTGAGTGCTGGGCGAGGGTGGAAACTCTTGGATGTTCCTGGCGCAGAAGCCTTTATTGGCCCAGTGCAATAAGCTGGTGGTCTTAGTGAGGCAAACGACCAGGTAATTATGGAAACAAAATCTTCCTCCAGAAACTGTTCTCCCTGTCAAAGCTGAAATATTTTGGCAGGGGCAGCTTCCTCAGTGTCTCTCAAACTCTGTATTTTTTGTGGCTTAAGAGAACACTGCTTTCACTCAGGCTTTTGAGCCACCTAACTCTATTCTGTTTTCTATTTATAATATTTTCCGTGGTTTTTTGGTTATTTTTTTTTTCTTGTGATACTTCTGTGTGTATGTCTGAAATGAAGACCAAAATTTGAGTTTAGACACTGCAACCCAGCCTTGCCAGTACTGGCAGTACTGGTGTCTGCACAGCCTGGCTCCATGCCCACTTAGTTTCATGCTGGTGGCACTAAGATTTGAGGAGGATATGTTTTGTGATAGTGCTGAGTGATGGCTGGAAATTGTTTCTTGCATTCAAAACCTCATTTTGAGATACTATAGATGTAAATGTTCTGGCTTCAGGTGAGTTTGCACCTGCCTGGTTCAGGTCAGGCCCAACCTAACAAATTCACCTGAAAGTCCACCTGAGGATACCCTGAGCTTTAAAGGTCCTTCATATTTAACCAAAAACTTTTCAGCAAATCAAAGTTTTGTTCATTTAGAAAAGATGAATTTGACCTCCAGTTTTTAGATAGGTACTGCAGATAGGGAAGGGTTCAAGCAAGGCATTAAGGCACTGGATAGATAAAGCAGAAATACAGTGATCCTAACTTGTCTACTTTTGCAATACAGGCAGTGGGCACACATAAATAAGATTCGTTCTTTTGGCTACCTTGTTTTGGTTTGCAATTTGCAAATTGTATTTGTAGCTCAGCTAATTTGGAAATGGCAGGAAACTCCAGTCTAGTTATGAAGAGACACTTGCCATCTGCAGTCTAGTGGTACTTGCCAACTATATGTTTGGGACACAGCAGTCTAGGCAACAGTGGTATCATCTGACCCTAATATATCTATTTCTCAGTTTATGGTGTTGTAAGCATGTCAACAGAGTAGCTCTCAGACATGGCACATTTTGAAATAAGTAAATTATAGCACTAATCTAATGCCTGATTTTGTTCTTCTGACCTACTTAATTTAAAAAGCATCTAAAAATGGAAATGCTGTTTAGCTTAATGCGAAGACAGAACTAGCTTTTTTTTCCTCCCAACATCTGTGTCCAGAAAGGAAGAAAAATCCTGTTTTGACTGGCCTTCCTCCACTAGTCTTTTTTAATTTTTTTTTTATTTCTTGTCTAAAGCAAAGTAAGTTATATAAACATTCCACCTCTTTCCATAAATTGGCTGCAGTTTCTGAACAATAGAGTTACTGTGAAGAGAAGAAAACCACAGACACACCCCACAACTGTTGGTCACACAGCCAAAGAGAACTAAAGACGCATTCTTTGAAAGTACCAAAAAGGAAATCCATGGTCTTAAGGCAAGACCTTTTATGTTATGTTTGGAAATGTTTCTCATTTCTCTCTTTCTTCCCCCACCCCCGCTTCTGCTTTAGCTTTCTTAGTTCAACATGTTGGAGGGAGTGAAATGACTCTAGACAGAATTTTATTCTTTGTCAAGATGTGTTGATAGTATTTGTCAGTAGTCACTAACCTGAGATGGGATAGTGAAAGAAAACTGAAAAGTGGGATTTTAGAAAGAGGAAGGAAAACATGTTACTAATAATGCCTTTGAGGCTTCCTCAGCATAAAAAAGTACTTCACTTGCAAGAAGAGAGAGGCTAAGACAGAAATCTCTGGTTAAAGCTGATAGTTCTCAGTTGTAAAAGTAATAATTCTCTTCAGAGAACAATAACTCTGTAGAAACATTTGTTTGCCTCTCTGAAGTATCTCAACACGCTTTCCAAATGGGAATTCACCCCCATCATAGCCTGTGTTCCCCAGCTGGGCAGGCCAACGCACTAGGAGGTTAGATGGCCCTGTGAGAGTCACGCTACAGCAATAAATACACCCTGAATTACTCCCCTCTGCTGTATACACCAGCCTGTGCAGCCTTCTAAACACAGAATACCGAGTGGTTTGGCACTGTCTCTTGATATTCCCTCTTGGAGGCTCTGGGATTATGATCTCAATGAAGGCAAAGTTGCTGCTGATCTTAGTGGGAGTTAAGCAAGCGTAAAGTCAGCAGAATCCCGCAGGCACCAGGAACGCGCAGCAAAGCGGTGCCTATAAATCAGCGGCAAGGTGTCTGCTGGCCTCCTGCTCGCTGGTGTGTGCTGGGCATACAGCGGCAGCCCTGCTCGCAGCTGTGACACCCAGATGCTCTCCCGCCTGCGAGAGGGCACGGCGGAGTTGGCCGGCTCGCCTTGGCGGCAGCCCCCGCTCCAGCCTCCCAGCCGGGCTCCAGCAGCTGTCCCTCTCTCCCAGGGGCTGCCAGGGCTCCCGGCTGCACGCCAGCCCTGCCATCCCTGCCATCGCAGCCCTCCCCAGCGGCGGCACTTCCCCTTGTGCCTCCATCCATCCCTCGATCCAGAGCCAGCCAGGAGCAACAGTCGAATCATCTGCAGGCTGTGTGCCTGCGTTTCCGAGTGCATCTCTGTGTTATCCAGCATGTTTTGTGCAGGAAAGCAGCAGAAGTGAGCAAATCCTACACTGCGTAAGGAAGAAAACAAAATAGCAGTTCTTCTGCCAAGGTGCTGAGACATTTCATCAGGATTGGGCCCCCCCTAAAATACACAGTGTATGTAAGCTGCTTCCACGCTTCCAGTTTAAGACAGAACACAAAGCAGGAGAAAAAAATGCAGAATTATAATCCCTTGCATTCTATTAAACCCACATATATACAGAAGCTAACTGGTTTTAGACCCTGCAGTGACTGGTAGCTGCAGTACGCAGCATGTGGACTGAAAAAGGTTAATTTTTTCCTTTTGCCTGCCAAATAATTTCTCTGCTCCACCCTTGGTGTCCAACTTTCCAATCCCTGAGTCAGTGTCTGAAGTCAAAACAACCAGCTGGGCCTCACTGAACCTTTCACTGTGGGAAAGCTCAACTCAAAATGGCTGCATTGTTTCTCTGTAATCTTATCTTGACTGTTTAATATCCTCAGCAATTCACAGAATTTTCAGGATTGTGTTTTGGCCTTATGGGAAATGCTGACCTAGATGATGCAAAGTTTTTTTCTCTTATAAGAGAAAATATTATGAAAGAGTAAATCTGTTTACTATCTCTGTTGATATAATTTACCTACCACTTTGAGTGGAAAGCTGCAGGACTGTGCTACATACACCTCTTTTTCACAAAAATTCCTTAAACAGAATCTGATAACCTGCGAAGATGAAAGACATGACACTGGAAATGTACCTGTTATAAAGAGTATGCTATAGGGACATCTGCTAACTAAAAACAGTTTGTCCCAAGATTTTCAAACCCCCTTACAAAATTACTCATGGGTAAAACTGTCCAAAGATCCTTATATAGGCAAAAAAAAAGAAGAAAAAAATATGATTAAGACCGATTTTACAGGACATAGGAAAAACGTGAGAACAAGAAGAAACATACTAATTTTGGGGAAGCTGTTATGTTTTAGCAACACTTCCAAAATTTTCAATATTGAGGTACAGCAAACAAATGCCATGTTTGAAAAAACATGGACCACCATGAAAAAACGAGGAGCACCAAATGTAAGGAAATGTAGCACTTCAGTATGAGTGGTGTGTTACATTTTGAAGGCTGGGAGGAAAGCTCTGTGAGTATTTGCCATGTGTTGGGCAAACAGGCGTTCCTCCCACTGAAGAGCCAAGTTTTGTGGTGCTAGCTAGTCTCACGGGTGCACTTGTTGGAGCAGGTGTCAAGGCAGGTCTTGTGGGCTGACCTCAGCTTTGGCAAGGAAAACTTGAGGAGAATCCTGTTTGTACAGTTTTATTCTCAGCTGTGAGCTGAAGGCCAGAAATCCTACCTTTGGTGGTGAGGTTTTTTGCAGTCAGTTGCACGGTGAGGACCTGTTCATGTACCTGTTGTACAAATTGCTCGTGTCTACTGGGGATGGCAGTAGTCAGGCATGCTGGAAAGCGAAACCAAGACCTTTCACAGCTCAGGTGGAGGGCTGAGTGTGTGCAAAGCCCTTAGGGTTTGGTTGCTCTAAGCTGTCTGATTTCCTCATTAAGAACTTAATGTTAATGCAGTATCTGTGATGATTGACTTATGATGATGTAGAAAAACCATGTTCTGGAGCAAATCTGAAAAGCTCTGGTGCTTCTCATCCATTACAGATGGGTGAGTACTGCTGGAGAGTAAGTCTTAGAGAAGACAGCTATAGCCTTCTGCCACTGGACCTGGATCCCTAGTCTATCCCAGTTCCCATCCATTTCACAGTCTGACTCCTGTGAATGGTCATTTTTCATTGATAAGCACTGTTGTCTATGGGATATGTACGCCTCCAGTGTTTAACTTGTATTTAACAGTGCACACTTGTGATCTAGCCTTGGGGATAGGAGCTCAGGTCTTGAGATATCTGATGGCCGGGTATTGTTTTGTGTGCTCAACTTGGAGAATTAGGCTGTAAGCATCATTGATGCATAATGCATGTACTTATGTATGTAAATTAGGTTCCTGCTGTTAAACATGTGTCTGTGAAACGGGAGTAGTCCTCCCATTTAGGGTTTTTACCCCCTTAGGGAAAGGAACCCATTTTAGAAAACATAGTTATCAGGATATGTCCAGTTCAAGTTTTCACTATTACTCAGTGTACATGAGAAATTATCCCTGACTCATTCCTTTGCAATTCAATGTTTGCACAGCTCTGTTGCCCTATGCTTCTGAGGGGATCCCTCCTCACCCGCCACAAATTCAAAAGATCAATTGTGTTACAGTTGCATAAAGAAAGAATGTTGCAACTGTGACCACAGATAATTATACCAAAAGATGTGTTGCTGATCTATACAAAGAATGTCAAAGCCCTTCCACAGCTATTTGCTTTGGCGTTATCCGTGGCACTGTCCTTGGGCACCGCGTGAGGAACATGCAGGCGCCATACAGGCGATACTTGGGTTTTTGGCTTTCTTAGAAGCAGTCTGCCAGACGGATCCCAGCAATTGTGCAACTGAGAATTCAAACAGATTAGACATGTGTTTTTAAGTGAAATTGGAAATGAGGAGATCAGTGAAGACAGATGCTGCATTATGCATAAAAATCTGCAACTTGGTTAGATCCGAGTTTCACATGACAGTAGGTCCTCATTGTGATCTTACGGGACAACTTTCCCTTCTACTGACTTTTCCTACTTCTCCTGGTCTTTGTACTGCAACAGCCCTGAGCCTTCTTATTATCCAAATCCAAGCAGGTCTCAGACCTCAATTCATACAAGGCCTCATATTCATAACAAGGCTTTATCTCTTAGTGCAGTCCTTAAGTCTGAGTAGCCCACTATAAAAATTACAGCAACAGGTAAACCCTTGGAACTTGCCTGCTGGCACAGCTGACACAAAGTCACAGCTCAAGGGCATATTCTGCCCTGCAGATATGTGAGGTAACTGGGTGCTCTGATGGTATTAGGAAGGATGTTGCGCAAGGAATGTAGGGCTATCGGACTACTGAAATATATACTTGAGACCATTGCTTCCAGTCAAGGCAGATTTGTGTTTGTATTGCTTTTCACCTTCTCATTTCTAAAAAACCCCCATCTTTTCTAGTGCAAAGTTGCAGCCTGGTGTAGAAATATTCACATAGGCATAGGCAAACATCCCTATCTTTTCAAGCAGGGGTGTATTTGTGATAGGCTGTGGCCCGGTCTTGAGTAGCTGCCTGAACTCCTGATATCAAAGCTGCAAGAGATGCACTCCCAAGTGAATCAGAAACATTATTTTTAAGCTAAGTTATGCACAAATGTCCTTATATAGTTTATGATTCTATTAAACTTTACTCCATTTCCTTGTTCGTTGAACCAGGAAAGTTTGTGATGCCCTCAGCTGTAGTATAATCTGCTCGTATTCCTTACTGTGTTCATGTTTCTCACAAGTATGTTATTTTCATTCGAGAGAGTTTATACTTTTACTTATTTAGCTTTAGCCAGAAGTGTCAGCTCCTTCTTCTTGAAGTCCCCAGCCATGCACTTCCACTGTTTTTCCTCAGACCAAAACATAAGTTTTGTAAACCTTACCACCTTCTACAGCAACAAAAACATGTTGTATTTTCCAGTAAAATGTCTCAGGTGCCAAGCACAACCCAACTGGCAGTCTGAAGAAACTGTCTCCCAAAAAGGTTGGTGAATATGTGCAAACATGAGCTGTTTTTCTAAAGGCACTTGCCAGAGCCCTTCTGACACACCAAGCTTAGAAAAATATTTGGCATCAAGCCCTTCTTCTAGAATTTCTCCTTTTGCAGGCAGTGGAAAATGCCTTCTTTTCATGTATTCAGTTCTTCTGGGTCAATGCATAAGCAAAGCTTTCTATCTTTAGTTCAGCAGTGGCTGTCAAACACACCCACTCTTTCAGCTTTTACTCACGATACCATTTCTTGTGCAGTTGGACCATTTCAGTTCCACAACTCTCCCTTAAATGGATATTTCCTAGGGCAGGAGCTGTAGGGTGGATGAGTTCTTTTGGCTTTTTTCTTTACACTGGGGGAAGTGTGGTCTCCTGCATCTCCAGCTTGCTAGTCCTCCTGTGACAAGGAACTTACAGCATTCCATAGCAGAGATTATATACCTCTGCATAAAAAAACCACATATGCCATGTACTTTGAACTGGTTCAAAGACTAGGAATGAGGATTTCTGAAAGCCAAGCAGATGTGAAGACTCATGGAGATGACAGAAAACATGAACTAAGGTTACTTTTTGTGCCACTAAGCTATGACAACAATCTGACTATATTCATGGATGTCTTTGTTTCTTCCCATTTGGTTACAGGTCTTCCTGCAGACTTCCCGAATTTCATCAGTTCCATGTTATACCCTATATCCCACCACATGGGCTTTCCCTTTATTGCAAAATGTGAATTTATGAAGTAAGCATTGTACAAATTCTGAAGCAGGTCATGGTATGTCCACAGTAAGCTTGTAAATAGGGCAATAGCCTATATGAAGGCTTCTCCAACTATGCTTTCCAGGCATATCTGTCACCCATTTCTGAATTATAACACATTATCGCTTGGATTTATGACTCTCTCATGAAAAACAGTGTTGGTCTCTGTAAGAAGCCATTGACCCAGCACGAAGACTTTCAGATTAGACTGACCAGATAAAACCCAAATAATACCTGTGACTTTTTGCTAGTTTCATCTCTTGCTACTCACATTTAAGTCATTACAGAAGTCATGATGAAAAACTTCAAAGGTTTATTTCTGCAGAAGCCTGGGCGCAATATCAATAGTCCTTTATTGCTGAAATATTTATGCAAAACAATACCTTTCTAGCAGCTGATCACTGGTTTTTTTCCCCATAATATCCTTATGCTGGCAGAAACAGGTGATCAAGAAACAAAGAAAAAATAAACTGGGGATTAAGTTCCAAAGAACAGTTAAACAAGACGTTTATAACTCAAACTACTCTGTGGTTATTGTAAATCATATATGGCCGTATATCCGGCAGGCATTGGGGGCAATGTGATTCCATTTCAGTTAGCAGATCCTGAATATTGACAACATCTTCAGGGTCAAGTGATCCTGCAAATATTTAATCAAAATCCTTGATGTTGTAATTGTCCATCTACTACGTTAATACATCAAGGTCCAAAGGCTTTGCTGCATCATTACCCAATTAACAAAACCAATGTCTTTTTCCTGTACAGAAGGGAAATCTTCACACCTAGTCATACCTGCTAATAAAGCTCCCTTGTCGATTGGGCTCTAAAGGATCAATTTAAAATTTTTTTTACATTTTAATTTGAATTGCTGAAGTTGCCCAGTCCTCAAACGCTCAACTCAAGACTAGGTGGGGGCCAGGTCTGCTAGCACATGTTATGTTCCTCCACCATAATAAGTTACTACACGGGCAGGTAGCAACATAGTCTAATGTAGGCAAATCTTGGATGAACACTTGTTGAATGAACCTAATTTCTGGGTAGCAGCAAAAATAGTTGCTCAAAGTCAGAGTTATTGCTGTGTGCTCTGAGTGATGGTAAATTAATAAAAAGTGGGTTGTTGGCTTTTTTTTTTTCCTTTCACTTGTGGCTGATAATGAAGTGCAAAATGTCTTCCTGAAAGGTCTTTTCGTAGCTGTATAGAACCATAAGAGATTGTGAGATATGGTCCTTCCTGATTTACGCCTGCCTACAATTTCTAGCAGCTGTTTGTCTGATTTGTCTCTAAAAACCTGTAAGAATGGGAATTGCAGACTCCTTTGGTAACCTGTGCCAATACTAAACTATCCCTTTAGCAACTGCCTGCTCCCTGATGCCCTGAAGCAGGTTTGGCTCTTTATTTTGTTTGCTCTGTAGACATAGCAGGATACTGGTGACTCATCTCAAAGCATGCAGATAATACATGCTTTTCAGGGAAGAACATGCTTGGATGAACAATCTGTAAAACCAATGTTTCTTCCTTTTTTGATTAAACTGTTTGGCAAAAATAGGTATTAGCTTTGCTTTCCTTTTTTAAAAAAAACCAACCTGTTTAGGAACTCTGTGGGAACTGGTCCCACCCAGCTTGCAACCCAGCTGCTTGTCAATGACTGTAGGGTATCCATGGGCCAGCTTTTTTTTCATATCCCTGCAACTGTCCTCTCTTGTGTGCTTGTGCTGTCTTGCACACAGGTTGCAGCCAAGTTGCTTTGTCTCTCTGGTGCCCGGGCTCAGTGCCCATGAACTCTGCCTGGCTGTGGGGGCAGCTGTGCTCTCCTAAGGGTCTGCAGGTCTTGGATAGGTATGCACAGAATAGTCCTCACAGGCAAAAAAAAAAAAAAAAAAAAAAAAAAAAAAAAAAAAATTCCTTGTGATTCTTAATAGAAACATAAAATAGAGTGTAACACAAATAAAGAGAAGCTCTTCTGTGTGCCTGCCATTTTGTCTGGTAGCAAACAGAGACTGCCTGTTTCACACAGCTTGGTTGGAGCCTTTGTTTCTCATCTGTTTCCCATAGTAGTTCCCTGTCAACTACCAGATCTTTAAAAAGAAAGTCACTTTTGTCTCTCTGTTTCAGAGGCCTTTGTTGTGCCCTGAGTGTGGAAACATGGATTTTTGTCTTGAAACTGGAAACTAAGAAAAAAAACAAAAGAACAACCCAAAAAATTTTCCAGGAATTAAACCACCACAACTAAAGGATGTCTGGGATTTTTTAATATAGGCTTTATACATGGACTGTTATGTGATGACGCTTTACAATGATTTTATTTTAGTAAGCTTACTTCTTTTTATATGGAAGGGAGACCCAAAACTCTCAATAGGCTAAAATTCACTTAGATATTTTGTCACAACTGGCTTAAGTAAGATTCAAGTTCCTGCAAAATACCATTTTCCCTGGAGAGTTCTGTCTGTCAATGGCAGTTAAATAAGGAATAGACAAAACAAGTGCTTCCAATGAGGCTGCTTGGGGATTCTCTCCACAGGCAATGTGAAATACAATGGGCTTGGGAATTTCGTGTTAATTCCTCTTAGAATAAGCCCGATAAAACTGTGGGCCACTTACCAAAGCAGGATTTTCCCTCAGTGCAAATACACTTCCAGTCATCTCCCAGACAAACTGAAAGCCACAGGAGAGACAGAGCAGTGTAGCTGGTGGGCAATACGTGGCCTCCCTTACCCCTACAGCCACTGTGTAAGGTGAGGGTGCCCCGTGGCACACAGTAGGGCCACCCCCTGTGCCATGGCTGGGGCTTTGCAGTGGCCTTTTGATCATAGCTGTTGCAGCTTGATGGAAGGGGTGGCTCACAGAGATGTGGATCTGCATCTCCCACACTTCCGGCACCTCCAGGCTGTGGCAGAGGGTGAGGGGGCACGCTGGACTGCTTGGAAAAAAGAGACACTTGGTATGAAATGGAGAGAATCTAGGTGAAGGGACTGTCTCCTGTGAAAATGGGGAGTGTAATGAGAGATGAAGGAGTCACTTTTACTGAACAAGCAGCTGGGACAAGGGTGTGATGAAAAAAACTATATCCAAACCAGAGGCTTGTCTGGCAATCTTTGATCCTTCTCGGAGATCTGGTCTGTTTTCTCTGCAGACTCAAGCACCAAAGAGCTTTGTGTAAATAAAGAGCCATCTCCATTTTTCTGGGCAACAGGAGACTGTACAGTATTTGCAGGGAGAGAAACCACTAAAAACATTGATGGTAGTGTCTGTTTTTTTTAATTTGGTTTGTCCCAGTGGGGTTGCAGTTTCCATTGTTATGTGCTGCATTTAGTGTTTGTGATCTATGGCAGTTGTACAGTTTCACTCCAGCAGAGTTTTATTCAAATATCAGATGATACTTAATGGGCGTCTGAAATCCTAGAAGTATTTTTTCCCTATATCTTAAGTTGACATTGCCATGCATATGCTTTTCCTCTCTCTTCATGAACATCCTGATGATGTGGTATGATAGCATGTTCTGGTAATAGACTGGAGTACTAAATCCACGTTTTTCTTTCTTTCTTTAAAAATTTTTTTCTTTTTCTTTTTTTTTCTTTTTTTCTTCTTTTGTACTGTGTAAGGAGGGGTAGAGCAACACTCCATTAGTAAAGATGGTGAGTTTATTCTTTACCTCAGTTGGTCCTTTCAGGCATTTATCTAATAATATAATCAGTTATTGGATGACATTCCCTTCAGTCAAGCTACATTCTTGCCTTTCTAAATTTAAAGCTTGGTCAGTGAGCACAGTGTCTGGTAGGAATGTATCAGTCAGCAAGTTTGTTAAAGGTGTGATGCTATCAGGAATTCAGTTTCACGATTTTCCTTGTGCTGCAGTTCAGTACAAGGAAAGCAAAGTAGCAGGGGAAGTGTGTATGTTAGGGTGGGTAAGAGTAGAACAGAAAGCTTCCTCATTCTCAAACAAATGGGAATTCCTTCTGATAACATGGGATTACAGTGGATTAACAACCAGGACATTGAGGTTTTACTAAGTCGGTGTATCAAAGCTTTCCCTCCCCATTGTCTGCTGGTTGAGTGACGTTTGCCTATTCTGTTTCAGATGAGAGCTTGAAAGTTGGACTGGAGGTTGGTTGTGGCACTGTACCCCCTCTTACTGATCACTTCCTGCCCTCTCC
>VZRR01005974.1:415187-432805 GCA_013398015.1 Oreocharis arfaki
TTCTCAGCTCCTTTGCCATCACTGAAGTTGCAGGGTGGCAGCTGGAGCAGCGGTGCGGGGAGTCCGAGATGGACTGCAGGAAGGCAGAGAATCCCTGCCTTATCCCAAGAAGCCCCCGCTGCGCTCCCAGGGAAAGCTGCAGCAGCTAAGCAACACCCAGCACTGCAACAGTTGGTGTAGGACTTTGCTTGCCAAAGCTTGTAAAGTGACAGTGACTGCAAGGCCGAGGGCTAAAGGAAGAGGACCATATGCACACTTTTTGTACTGTGTAAGGAGGGGCTCTGTTGGGGGAGCAGAGACCTGGGAGGCAGAGCACATGTAGGCAGGATCCTGCTCCTGGCTTCATACTGCTGTGCTTAGGGATGTACCCATATCATGGGACCTCCTATTAAAGCTCTGGCTGTTTATATTTGTGGGGCACAGTGCTGAGGTACTCATCCAGCATCATCCATGAGGCAAAGGGGGCTTGAGAGCACCCATTCTGACTAGAATTTATGAGATCTTCATCATCAAGTCTGCACAAGGAGCTCCCTGCACTTTTCTGTTCTTTGGTTCCCAGGAGAGAACAGTCCTTTGTATCCCACTGCTTAACTCTGGAAAGTTAAATTAAATGGACAATACAAAATCAAAAGACCAAATGACATTATTGCTAAGCTGTGCCTTTAATTTCAAAGCTGCATGCTGTGGCAGATTGTGACTGCACTTTTGTCCAACAGCTTAGATTTAGGAGGCTAAATAGTGGGTATGTGTCCAGGGGAGCAAGGAGCTAGAGGTCAATGGCATTGATGTCACATTCACTTTGCCTCTGTAAGTGAATTAATTAGGCTTCACACAGGCAGAAAAGCAAAGGGTTGAAATGGTGAATGAAACCAGAATGAAAGGCAACACATTTTGCATATTTACTCATGTTTGCTGCAAATCTGATTGAGTAAAAGGCCACATTCTCTCCCCTTTGAACCTAGGAATGGTTTAGGGACTCAGAGCAGAGATTTCTCTATTCCAGTGTCTTGTTTGTGATAGGGGCTAATAGCAGAGCCCTGGGTAAAATGTTTAAATACTAGAGAAGCATACAGTCTTATTTCTCTCAGTATACCCTCCCAGTTTCTGGCAGTATGCAGCTGGGTTTTTTTTCAGCCAGAGATTGTGTCCTCATCTCCATGCTGAATATTTTTTTATGGAGTTTTCCAGGGCTCAAAGTCACTTCATTCAAAGAGCTGTCTTTGCTCTTGAGGATGGGACACAAAAAGGCTGTAGAAATAAAAAATTACCAGTTCACCATGAGCTGGTACTTACCAATTCTGTCTTGTGGAAAAGAGTTTTAACTTTTTTGGTTACTCGTGACTCTCACTTCCTCAGTGTTACTCATTTTTCCTACAGATCTAAGAAGAAAATTGTGCCTTTTTAGTATATTGTTTAACAGGCAATGCCTGCGCACACAGCAAAACCTTTAGATTTGGCAGATGGTTTTATAGTCAGAAGCTATTAACCTCTACCTGTTAACAATAGTTTTTTCTCAGAAGCTAAATTAAAAGCTCCTGAAGATTGCCAATGAAGTCTGTAATTGGTATAAAATGAGGATGAAGCACACTTTTCATCACTACCTAAATGGCAGCTTCTGGTACTTCAGGTTCTTCTCCTGACCAGGGATTCAATGGAAGCAAAAATCTGCAAGGGAAACAACTCTTTGCATGAGTAACCAGAGCACTGGATATGCTCGTACAAGACTTCTTACCAGAAGTATACTTGCTTAGTTCATTTAACCTTTCTAAAGGGAGGGACACTAGCAAATTTTGACAGAATACTGAATTCCACCAAGCCAAACACAAGGAGAAGCAACGTTTCATATTCCATAATTATGCAAACTTTCCTTTTGGCTGCAGGTTATTCGTAATTCTGTGTGTTCAGAATTACACACAGAATTTCAGAGAGAAAAGATCAGATAATCCAACATATGCCCCAAAGACCTTTCCTCTCCACCACCCTGCCCCCCATTCCCACCCCCGATATGGGTCTTTTCAAATTGACTCTTCCAGTGACTGAAGAGACTACTTGTACACTGTCATTATTATGGCACAGGAGCACCTTGTGCTTGTACCAGTGCCCAATTCCCAGAGATTTCCTTTCAAATCAGATTGCATTATTAGATTCCACCAAAAATCCTCTGTATTACCATAATTTCTGTTCAGGTTTGAAATATTATTTTGGTCCTTTGTAGAAAAGCAGAATTTTCAGAAGAAATGTAATGCTACGATCTGATCTGATGACTCAGACTCACTCTTTTAGTAGATCACAAAAAAATGCAGTATTCTCTCTTTGGTAATCCTTTCTCGGAAAAAGTAAGCTTCTTAATAAATCTCAGTAGTAATGGATGGAAATTCACCAACGGCAACAGTGTTTATTGACCTTTCCGAAGTGCTAGATTTAATTAGACATTCATTAATACAACTGTGCATGGATTAGTCAAGTCAGCTCTTTTCCATGTTTGTGTGGAGGAGATTCCTAGCTCCTTTTAGGCTTGACTGGTTGTTCACTGTAAGTGTTTGCACTTCAGTCTGCAGTGTGTGGTGGAAATGCACCCAGCCCACTCAGATCCTGGGCTCAGTTTAATTGTAGTGGCTGGAGATGAGCAGAGGGCTTACCCAGCCTTCTTGGCAGGCTGGTCCGCAGCTTGACCCTGCCCAGCATTTGAGCAAGCTTGTATAAATCCAGCTCAGCCATCTCTGCACTGCCCTACAGTTGCAGTGCAGATATGCAATGCAGCGGTTTAGTGGTGCTTGGTCCTTTGCCTATGTGCTTGTTCAGTCAACCTGCTGAGGGAGCACCTTGCACCCAAGAAAACATGAGTTTTCCCTGTGTACTTTTCTGCTTTCTTCCATGCTTTCAGTGTCATGCAACAAGCAGCTGTAGTTTTTTCCAGCTATATCATTAGAGCAGTGCAGCTATGGAAACATGGCTACAACATTTAGGAAGTCTTGCTAGCTTCAGTTTTATGGTGGACATTTACCTTTCCACATAAAGGGGAGTATGGAGTGGGAATCAGGGAAAAATATCTGATGTTACACCAAACAGATATTCAAACCCTTAGTTGCATCGACATATTTATTATGAACACTTACCTGTGGAATTGCTAAGGGTGCCTTTTCAAGATGTTTTTTTTTCCCTTAGTAACACTGTCTGACACTGTAAGAATACCTTTTCATACTTAAAAATACTGCCCACACACCCTAATACCTACAAATTAATATTTCCACAGAGGTTTATTTAATTCTAGTGATACAAACATATAATGTATTAAAGACTACCAAAATTGATAAAATACTTCAAATAAAATGCTTTTGTTCAATTATTTCTTTAACCTGTTCAAAACACATAACTCCAGTGCTTTGACGGACATTTTTTTGCTGCTGAAAATCTTTATGTGTGCATGTTGGAGAGGCTGTATAAATGTATACAAAGGTACTTACTGATGTATATAGTGCTCAGAATGGTAACAAGTCAGTTTGACATCTCGTTCCCCAGAAGACCATACTCTTAAAAGTTCTAGGGTGTAAGTTCAAAAACCCTCAGAAATTTCTCACCACAATTTGTGGCAAGTCAACTGTGTGAATGTGAATATACACTGTAGATCCCTGTGAGACGTTCAGCCTCCCTGGATTCTCTTCACACACTATGAAACACTAATTTAGATTTTCCTAGCTTCTTTCTTGGAGACTTTGAGTAGTGAATTAATTAAATCTGTTTGTATTTGGAATATCATTTTTCAGAAGGGATATTAGACAAAACTCCATTAGGAGGGTGTTGTATTTCTGAAATAGGTTACCCAGAGAGGTGCTGAAATCTGCTCACTTGAAACTTTTCAAGCCTTGGCCAAGTCTAGGCTCTGTTGAAATACTGCCTCTCTTTCCACTGGTGTTTTCTATTTTTCTAGGCAAAATACTCTGCTTTTCCCTTGATGTATATATATCATAATTTTTGGTATTTCATGTAGTTTAAAGACCAGACGAGACAGTGTAAAAATTTAGTCTAATCATCTGTATTACACAGACCGCAGAATTTTACCAGGATTTCCTGGTGAAAGGTGCCTTGTAGTCAACTGGCCGTGTGCACTGTAATGAAGAAATTCAGTTTTGCTTTAAGGATTTTGGGTGGTAGTGCATGTCCTAGTAATGTGAAGGGTTGACCCAGCAGAAAATTATCCTTGCAGCTGCTAATCTGAAGTTTGTCACCAGAATTTTTCAGCTTTTATGCATTGGTTACTCAAGTAGCCAATAAAATCTTCCTCTGCAATGTTTATAATCCAAGTTAAGACATTGTTTAGTACATTTAGTTCCATTAATTCCTATTTATAGGAATCTCCTTTTTTTAAAGTGTGACTTTAAGGTGGGTACAGAATCCAGGACTCTGTTATGATTTGTATTGGTACAAGTCTGCAGAAGGTTAGTTAAAGGACATTGTTTCTGTCTACTGCTGGGGTATGAAGCAGTAAAGCAGAATTACTAAAGAAGTATTTACGTATTTGTGTATTTCAAGCAGCTGTGGCCTCAGCAGGGACTTTAGGGTACCTTCTTTGGAAAAAGATCATCAGTTTAGTTCATTTTCTACTCTTCACATTGAGCAAGGTAAAATTGTACTCCTCATCTATTGACATCCCCTTTGTAGACTAAAAGTCTCCTCATAGCAGCGAGCATGATTCTTGTTTCCTTATGAAATCACTTACTGCCCCTTCAGCTGCTATCAGATAGATAAGACAGGCAGTTTGCTGACAAAAATCTTCAGAAAACAATTAGAGAATCACAGAATAGTCTGAGTTGGAAGGGACCCAGAAGGATCATTGGGTTCAGCTCTTAAGTGAATGGTCCATACAGGGACCAAACCCATGACCTCGGCATTATTAGTACCATGCTCCAACCAACCGAGCTAATCTGACCAATTGTTGATTGTTATAGATTAGTAAAAGTGTATTGTAAAAGTAACAGGAGAGAAAGCATTCCAGAATTAAAACCAGATTTTTTCATCCCATGTTTTCTCAACCCTCTCAAAATAGGAATCTATTTGTGGCCTTTCCTATTCTGCCTGAATCAAAATGTGTGTAAACATAATTCCTGATGTGATTCCAATGGTATTGCCAAACATTACCATTTTGGGGACTACCGTGGCCATATTGTTGAGGGTATCATCTCACCCATTGGTTCACCTAACATGCAATCTAAGGTGTGGGTCAAACCCAAGGCTGCATTACTGGAGCCTTTCAAGATCCCACAAACCAAAACAAAAAATTAGACTGACAGGAATCAGCTGTGCTGTGAAAAATACTGTAATGCTGGGGAGGGGTAAGGACAAATCTAGACATGGAAGTGATACCTCGGGGCAGGGGGCAGGAATTACACACCAGTGTTCAGTGTTGTGTTGCTGTATCATGATGGAATAATGAAAGCTCAATGATTCGTTTTTTCATTGGTTAAGTGTACTGTCATTTGATATGCTGATGGAGAGATTTCTGCAGGGGCAGGGTTGAGCCCTGTGAAACCTCAAAGTACTTTCTTTCCATTGTGGGCAGCTCAGTTAGGCTCTTATTAAACTCAGCTTTTTCCAATTTTGTAATTCACCTCCAGACATTTGCTTTTGCTCCAAACACAATATTAGCTGTAGATGTTTGTCTGTGTGTGTGGTGTGGGTTGTTTCATTGTTTGTTGTTGTTTGGTTATCCTTTTCTACTGTCAGGTATCAATTAAATATTTTATCCTTCTTTGTCTATAAAATAGCTTGCTAATCATCAGACTAATGTTCTTGAATTCAGGATTTAATTGAGGTTTACTAGTGAAAAATACGTGTATTTAGGTACATTGGAAATAGTGTATTCTTACTGTAACTTTTGTTTACATACAATGATCTATAAGCTGTATAAATCTTCTGGCACTGAAAACAAAGTTAGTTGAAGCAAATTCATTTCAGTATTATTTCTTAATCCACCAGAACGTGCTTCCCTTTTCCTCGAGTAAAACCCTTTTCAAGTCAGTTGCTTGAAATGTATGAAGTGACGAACTGCAGATAGCAAACTGAGCATTTGTTTGAGTTCATGCTTATTACAGCAGTGTTCTGGAAAGTGTTTGTGCTTAGGCTTTTAATACACTCCCTCTAGAGATCAATTACCATGATTTGTCTAGTTACTATGGATAAGAGATTTTGGGGGATTGTTGTTGTTGAAATGTTTTGTTAAAGTGAAAGTGTCTTGAATGCTTTTATTCAAGCAGAATAAAAAGCGAATGGGAAGCAGAACACAGAACCTCCAAGGAAAAATCATAATTGAAATGGTAAAAGGACCCTGCAACATTGCCAGGTCTTGTAGGACAATTTTGTCTGTGTGTTTTAGGCTTGTTCACAGGTAGCCCAGAATGTAGGTCAGCAGGGGAAGATGTGTAAGAAGGAGGATAAGCAACGATAATACTCTTGACAAAGTTTTCTCACTATAAGGTTTCAGTATAATCAAAACCAGTTTAGCATTTGAGGAAAAGCACCATGAAATGGAGTAATGGAATTAGCTTTTATGTTTTTCCAGGAACCTAAACCACATTTCCTGTCACAACTGTATATTATTAATACAAGGCATCTGCTAAGTCGGAGCTGCCCTAAAATGTGCACACATGCAGTATGTCTGGTTCAAATAATTATTTTTTTTTTTACATTTGTGGTAAAAAACTAAAGCAAGATGCTGCCTTAACCCATCATAAAAAAGAGTATGATTTGGAATACTGCAAGTTTTCAGCATGGTCTCGCAGACAGATAATATAATTCTGTAATTTAGCTGTTACAAGACTGTTAGTGCCTGCATTTTTATGTCTTGCTTCCCTTTCATTTTGTATTCTGTGGTTGCAACAATTAGTTTCCAGTCACAGAGGGAAATGAGCAGCTATATAAAAACTCCCTCCGTTTCCCAGCCCCCTGTCATTTAGAACTGGGTGTAAAAAGTTGTTTGTTGTCTGATTTTGGTAGTGACACATGCCATCTTTTCTCATGTTGTAACCAGCCTCCACAGGCTTAAGGCAAAGGGCATGAAGTCTGCTAATGAAATGGGATCATCTCAGGAATATAATGTCTGGAATATGATTTCCCAGGGGACTAATGCCCTATGCAGAGATTTTTCCACGTTAATACCACATTAGTAATTCTGAAAAAAAATCTATTCCTGCATTTCCTTACTGCATTTCCTTCAACATACACCAAGAATGACCAACTTCTCTGAGAGCCAGAGAAGCCTGGAAGTCTGGCACAGAGTCCTGGATTATGAATCAAGACAAGACGACTCAGAAATTCTTGAGTCGTTTCCCTAGCCCTATCCTAAAGGCCTGTGTGGAAGGGCTGTGGATGGTGTCACAGGTATCTGTTCCTGTGTGCTGCTCCTGTCACGTTAGTCTCTTTAATAGGTGCAACAGTGGGAGAGTGTATCTGAAATCCCACTTGGTTACGTTAGATGGCTTCCCAGAGGCCTCGCAGACCAGCATAAACTTCAGCCAAGTGCAGCTGTAAGCTGAGATAACCCGAGAGCTCTGAAGTGCAGATCAGTTCCCTTGTACAGCTGGTCAGCTGCTTTTCCAGCCCTCACCAATTCATTTTTTGCTGACACCAACCCAATCTTCTTCCTCTCATGCTTGTGGTGCTTGACCACCCTAGTCTTGGTCTTTTCTCTGTCCCTTCTAAACAGCTCTAACCATTTCCACAAATTGTGCCAAGAAAACAATTCCCCCAGCACTTTAAAGGAACTGTTCTTAGTGAAAAATGAAAACATACTAAAACAAACAGAGAGGCTTTGTGAAGCCTCTCTTCTGCCCTTTTAATTATTGAGCTTCATCTTTTTTCATCCTTGGTCTGGTGTGATCCCTTGGATGTGTTATACCTAATTTAGGGATTCTGAGATTAAAAGGACAAAAGTCTTAGCTAGTTCATGTCTGCAGTGCTTTGCAAGTTTACACCAGAGAGCATCTGAATTTGCAAGTGCAAAAAACCTTTTTACAGTGTAACCAAGTGACATTTCACATCAGAGGGAGTAGCCTGCCACTCCAGATGTACAGCTGGTTTGAGCCCTGAATATATTGGCTGTAAAATAACAATGATATTTTATAACCTATTTTTCAGAAGCAGATTGGAGGATCTGAAAACCAAGCTGGGTGTTTCAAGGCTGGGACATCTACCAGGATAAAGAGTTTGCCATTAGAGTTAATTAATAATTTCCTTGGTTGGTGAACCAAAACCAAATCCTGCTCACCCAGTTCAGATTGTGTAAAAAGAAAATACTGTTTGTTTGGAATTTACTCTCCAATGGGGCTAATTATTCTTTATATTTCACCCATCACATTATAATCCTCTTAAGAGAAAAGAAAGAAGAAATGTTCTCATTAAATTCTGAAACAGGCATTTTTTCTGACAAGTTGCTCTTCCTTTGAAGAGGCTAATATTCAATGGTAGAAATTGTGAAGAATAAATAAAAAAGCTTTGTACAGAATGATAGGCATGAAATTACACTGTCAAAGAGCTTTTCATAATAATTAAAAAAAAAATCATGATATTTGTGGTGAAAACACTATTGAAACTGCAACCTGCTTACCCACCTGGTGGTATTTTCATGTTCTTACTTAACGAACACACTCTGTGTTTTGTTATTGTAAGGCTGCCTGGGAGACCTGGGCTGGTAGCATTGACTCTCTCCTCAAAGACAGAAGTGTCAGTTGAGCAAATCAGTTCTATTCAGCAATGAAATTTAAAAAACTTGAGCATGCTCTCAAGTTCCATTAATTCAAATGATTTTCTAGCCTGCAGACTAAAGAGTCCCTAGTAGCTACACATTGTTTTGCTCTCATTTTTTAGCAGTAGGACCAGATGTTTTGGGTTCAGTGCCTATGTGTCGGAGTGAAACTGGAGGGGAATCCTCTCCTTAGTGGCTGTGTACACACAGTTCTGGTTTCCCTGGGAGAGCAGTGTGTATTGATATCCATGGGAGAATGGACTGCTTGGATGTACGAGAGTTACTTCTTACACAGGACAGAGTGAAGTCTAACACCTTCAAAATCAAATTGCTCTGGTACCATGCCAGTTGAAACGTGAACTCCCTTAGAAGGTAGACATGGCCAAATGAGGCTCATATGGACCATTATGAACCTGGACTTTTTCTCTCAAAGAGTAATTTCATCATTCCTAGAACTCCATCGTATAAGTGTTCCTGATGAAATGTACCTCTTGGCTGCCAGGTGAAGAAATAACTTTTCCTTAGTCAAGGACTGTATGTCCAGATGAAGAAAAGCAGATCCATACTTAGCAGATCTATTTATATGTATGAAACACTGTAATTTAGACCTGTGTGATGTTCCTACCTGAAAACATGGAAAAAAACTTCCTAGAAGTTAGAAGAGGAATAACTAGAAATAACACTAGAAAAAAACTTGTCTTAGCTGGGAAATAATTAATCTGGAGAAGTGTAGCTTGAAGTAGCATAAAATTTGGGTTAGGCTTGAAATGACAACAAAGCTTAGAGTTCCTGGGACACTGCAGCTGCAAAAGGCATGCCAAGGGCTGCACAGCACTGCCCCAACATTGCTCACTTAACACATTTCTCCTTGGCACCAGCCTCGCACAAATGCAGCTTTTACTGCTCTGCCTAGGGTTAGGGTTACGCTTAGGGTCAGGGTTGAGAAAACCACAAAGCTTCAGGGACACTGCAGCTGCAAAAGGCATGCCAAGGGGAACATGGCACTGCCCCAGCATTGCTCCCTCCACACCTTTCTGCTTGGCATCACTCATGTGCCTGGCACCTCAGCAAAAGGCTGCTTTTACTGCTCTGCTTAGGGTTAGGCTTACGCTTGAGGTTAGACTTGAGAAAGCCACAAAGCCTAGATATCCAGGGACGTGGCAATTACAAAAGGCATGCAAAGGGGTGCACTTCACAGCATCTCATTACATTTGATTACAATAATTTGATTTCAGAATTTTACTTTATTTATTTTCCACTGAATTTCATTAGCAGTCCACCCTAGTAAGTTTGCTTCACTTTGTTCTCTGAGTTTGAGATATTTCCTTTCATGAAAGGAAATGAAATCTTGTGATTTCATTGAGTATCAATTTAGCAATGTTTGGTCCCTGCAGTTCTTGTCATTCTATGCCATTTTATTGTTTTCTCTTTGTTTCAGAATTTTCTCTTCTTTTTTGCAGCATATGATTTCATCACTTTCTTCTGTCTCTGTTTGACTTCCTTCCCTGATTCCGAGATTTCAGTGAGTATAATTTTCGCAAGTTTTAGTCCTTTTCACTGCACCTTATTTCATCCCAATCCATATTGTTGCCTTCACTCCATTTCCAAATTTCTTTTTTTTTTTAATTGCATTTTATTTGATCATATCTCCTTTCCAGAGTGTTTGTTACGCTTTTTTATTTACAACACAGGGTATAAGCAGGTGCAGACTAATCTAAGTGTGCCTAAGTGTACAGGGAATGGGACCCTGCAGCCATAAGGCCACAAATACTACAGGTAGTCAAGGATAATGCATGAATCTGGCCACAAATAAAATTGCATGAACTTGAGTATTCAGGGAATTTTTAATATCTGACTTGTAGTAGAACTTAGGAGGAACAATTTGCTATCAAGGCATCATTGACTAGGCCCCACACACTCATGGAATGAAATGACAGTCCTTGAAGAGAGGGCAGCCTGGAAAACAAGGGAAATACTGGGATCGCTCATGAAACCAAGATGTAGCAAAATCCATTCATAAAAAGTACCAGAATGTATCCAATCCATTTAGAAATATTTGTAAGAAATAATACTTCTACCAGAAAGCTAATGTAAAAGACTTATGTCTAGATCTTTTCTGACTGCTGTGAGGGAGGAGTTCCTGTATCCTCTGCTGATTTTGTCTGGCTACTCGACAGGGCTGGATTGGCTCCATTCACGAACAGTCAGATCCACTGAGTCCTCCTAGTTTCAGAGACCTTAAAAAGACAAAAGAAAAATACTCCGCCAAATAGAAATAATCAGCCTGGAATGTATTCCCACTCTTTCACAAGGATCTTGCAAACAAGAGGACTTAAGGGATAAAACAGTGAAACAGAGGTGGTTGTGATAGCTGAAATGATCCTTTACTGGCTGTTCATGTAGGAAAGCGATGTGAAGAGATGGGAAGTTGGGAAAATCTGCTCACTAGACAGCAAGAGAGGCCATTCTGTCTGAATGTGTCAATTATCACGTAGTAATCTGAGATTTTTTTTCTGCTACTTTTATTCTATTTACCAAACTGATAAAAAAGTCAATGTTTTCAGGAATATAGATATGGATTAAATATAGATGTGCACAGGTAGGAGTAATTTCTTATGCCCCTGAAAAAGATGTGTATAATGCAGTATAATAGAATGAAATTTGCGTCTGGTTTACAACTTCAGTATAAATAAATTTAAAACACCTTTTGGATCACTTACATTTTGTCAATTATTTACTCTGTTTGGGGTCAGGTGGGAGTCTTGCCATCATTTGTAAAAATGTAAATTATAATAGAGTAAAACAGCTGTGATCTGCTCTTTTTTTCTGAATTTCATTCCACTATTACTTAAAAATTGTAGAGAAAAGTAGTACCTGAAGTAGGGGTTTTTGAAAAATTCCTTCTGCTGTGTTTGGAGTGGACCATGCCTAGGGATAACTGAGATGCTGAAATACTGAGGTGCTTGAATACTCCACTAAAGGATTATCCACTTCCTTGCTAGGAATCACTGGAGATGTCACTATGATGACTAAGGTATGTAGGAGATGACTTACGATCCCCTTAACTCCCATGATTTCACATCTAAAGTTGGACAGGTCCTAAGGAATATTGTGAGTAAAAGAGAAAAACCCCACCTTTGTGTTTAATAGCTGACTGCTTAAAAACTAGGACTCAAACATGATTAACTATGATTCAGACACAATCAAGGTAGCACAGTTGAACTTCACCCCAGCTATGGCCACCATACACAAGTGGACTCTGCATCCATGGTTAGAGCAAGGATGTAAAACCTCTCTTACAACAGTTGTTTCACGGGAGGGGAGAATGGGTAATCAGTAAAGAAATCTCTTAAAAGGCTCTGACAAGGAGCTGTGGTTTTCAGGGCTTCAGTTAAGAAAAGCAGGTAGTGTATTGATGAGGATGCCTCAGAGATGTTCAGCATGAATCCAACATTGGGCTGCTTAGTTATAATAGTGTCATAATTTACTGTAATTTTTCCAAAAGCAATTTTATGAATCCCCAGTCAAAAGAGTGAAGGTAATTTTGCAGCCTCAGAGCATGAAGCAAGTTCTCAAAGTTGTAAGGGATTCATTGAGCATGCACAGAAATAGTAACTTTGTGAATTGCAAGGCTCTCTACATAAACATTATCTACATAAATATGGCTAAAGGTGATGAGGGAAAAAATGCTTGGCACTTCACAACAAGCCCATTTCAGGGCTGGGAGTCAGAGGAGAGAGTACCCTGTAAAGATGGGACTCTGTAATGCTGCCAACTTAGTGAAATGTTCGCTTTTCATTAAGCCAAGCTAGACAAGACAAAAAAGGTAACTTGCACGTTGTCTCCCTTGAGTCCATAACTCTGTGCTTGAGATCCCCAGACAGCGGGTTCACGTTAACCTCAGCTGTGTCATATTTAACTTGGCTGTTGGAAGACATGCTTGGCTCTCTTTGTACATACCATACCTTTCATATATTTCAATCTTCCAGTTTTAATACTGCTGGTTTCCTATGAGGATATCTCTTGTCATACTGGTGATTTCTCTGAAATATACATAGCTTGTCCTCCTATCTGCTGCTGAACTTCTAACCTGCAAACTCTCCATGGGTGCTGATTGTGTCCCTTCATTTAAATTTTGCATGCAGGGGGCATTACTGCATGATTTCCAGAGGGCGGATGAAAACAAGAGTCACAAGTCAATGCTGTGAGATCTCAGCCTGGGAGGGAAAGCTCTAGGGCATGTAATCCCCATGGGGATTTTGTATCAAAAAATAAAACCAGTGAGAAGCCCTATACTTTAGCCTGCTTGAGGAATCCACTGCTGGGTTAATATATACTCATTTTGATTTCTTAACCCTATGTGAAGCAAACGAGAATTGCAAAAAATGGTTTCCTTAAAAACATGGTCTTTGCTTTATTTTCCCAGCTGCAAAATTTTTCATTTGCCCACTTCATTGTCTTTGACAACCCCCACCTTGCCTTTTCCCCATGGCCATGATGAGGCTTAGAAAGAACTAGGCTCTACTCAGCCCTGGTGAGGCCCTTCTGGAGTGCTGTGTCGAGTTCTGGGTGCCTCAGTACAAGGGATACACAGAGCTCCTGGGGTGGGTCTAGAGGGGGGCTACAAAGATGATTAAGGGACTGGAGCATCTCTTATGAAGAAAGGCTGAGGGAGCTGGGCCTGTTCAGCATTGAGAAGAGACGACAGAGAGGGGACCTCATCAGTGCCTCTAAGCGTCTGAAATGGGGGTGTCAAGCAGATGGACCAGGCTCTGCTCAGTGGTGCTGGGCACTAGGACAAGGACAATGGGCAGAAACTGATGCACCGGAGGTTCCAGCCAAATATGAGGAAGAGTTTCTTTACTGTGCAGTGACCACACACTGGAACAGGTTGTTCAGAGAGGCTGTGGAGTCTCCCTCACTGGAGAAATTGCAGAACTGTCAGGATGCAATCCTGTGCCATGTGCTCTGGGATGACCCTGCTTGAGCAGGGAGGTTGGACCAGCTGACCCACTGTGGTGCCTTCCAACCTGACCCATTCTGTGATTACATGATAAAGAGTTCTGTAGAAGCTTGCCTTGTATAGAAAGGCAATAGTAAGAGCCTCTTTTAAAGGCCTACTTTTACCTCTGTCCTCTTTCACTCTGGATTTTTTTGCTTAAGTTCCTGATAACCACATCTCAGCTGATCACATAAGAAATGGAGACTTCGACCAAATGGCATTAGAACTTTACAGGTAAAACCCAACACTTTCAACTCAGGTGCTATGCCAGCTTCAGAAGTAATAGAAGTTAAAAAAGGGGACATGAGCATCTATTAGGGACAGACTCTGTGCTAGTGATGCCAGACCTAATCTGCAACATGTCTGACCCTCTGCTCATGGACATAGGAGGGGAGGACACTGTAGCCATTCTGGAAATGAGTAAACATGGTGCAATACTTCAAACAGGAGTGATGCTCCTAATCTGTCCCAAGAAAACATCTCTACCATCACAAATCATCATTCTGCCCAAGGCTGATTTTTAATTTTGGCCTCAGAGAAACCTGCCAGGTGTACACAGAGTAATATTGCTTTCTTCTCAAAGAGCAGATGCTTTGAAGAGGCTGCCAGGCCTGTGTAGCTGCTGGGACACAGGGCAAGAGACACTTAATAACCATTACCTCCTTGCTGATCAAATGACAAATAGGACTTTCTACTGCCATTTTTCTAGAGTTTTTGCTCCCAGATTCTGCTGCTGCCTGTCAGTGACTATAGGAGTAGTAGAACCTGCTTTTCATTCATGCCATCTAAAATTGTGAGGGCTGTGTCATAGGTGTTTGTGCCAGTGATGTTCAGCGGCTTAGTTTACAGCTACTCTTGCAAACTCATTCACTTGTATTATCATATTGTATTATATAAAATCGTTTGGATAAGGGTGGGGGGGGAAAAATCATCTAATGTAGAATTCCAGACAGTGAGACCTTCCAGCTGGGGGTGCTGTCAAGAGTTTGTCAATGTTCCTGCTCCCCGGGCTTGGCAGTGACCCTTGTGGAAGGGTAACTGCTCCCCTGGTCCCAGACCACACATGGCTTTTGAATGTCACCACGTAACTAGTGACAAAGATGTCTTTTTCACAGTAACCTGATGTAAAAGCTATACCTTGTTCCTCTTCCCTTTTTGCAGCCGGCATACTGTTGGTGTTATGCAGCCATCTAGAGGGCCTGGTGCCTGTGCTGACTTCAGACAGGTGACCAGAAACCACAAAACTGTAGGAAAACACAAACTCTGCTGACCCTTAGTGGCTGTAACTCAGCTGCAGTGCTTTGGAAATGTTTTTACAAGTTCAGAACTGCTGTTTCGGTGCTGTTATGCAGTGTGTTGTCTTTTTTTTTTTTTTGGTGGGGGGGGGAAGATACTGACTAACCTGATGAAGGCAAAAAATTGGGGGAGCACTGTCAGCAGAGAATAGCATCTGGGTATCACAGTGGAGAATGTCCCTACTCTTGAGATTTTACAGCAGTTCCACAAAGCAAATGCAATTCATACATCTAGGGGCTACCACAATCGACACCGTAAACGGAAGGTGAGTCATTCCCTGGCAAAGAGAGACAGAAAGAAAAAATGGAGGCGAAAGGCAAAAATTTTTCAAGACCACTGTGGGCTCTGATGGACAGATATGATTATTGGGGACGTTAGGTAGTGCGTGTCTGGTTCAGATAGGGAAGACAACTCCTTGTACTGATGAGACTGATAACTGATTGGGGCAGAGTGGCTGGAAAAGGATTCAGGGGTGCTGGTTGACAGCCACCTGAACATGAGCCAGCATGTGCCCAGGTGGTCAAGAGGGCCAGTGGCATTCTTGCTTGTAGCAGCAGTAGTGTGGCCAGCAGGACCAGGACAGTGATTACCCTGTACTGGGTAATGGTGAGGCCACACCTTGAGTGCTGTGTCCAGTTCTTAGCCCCTCACTACAAGAAAGACATTGAGGCACTGGAGCATGTTCAGAGAAGGGCAATGGAGCTGGTGAAGAGTCTGGAGAATAAGTCCTGTGAGGAGCAGCAGAGAGAGCTGGGGGTGTTTACCCTGGAAAGATGATGCTCAAGGGTGACCTTATCACTCTCTACAACTGCCTGAAAGGAGGGTGTAGCCAGGTGGAGGTCAGTCTCTTCTCTCAGGAAACTATTGACAGGACAAGAGGACATAGCCTCAAGCTCCACCAGGGGAGGTTCTGGTTGGACATCGGGAAGAATTTCTTTGTGAAAAGGGCAGGTAAGCATTAGAACTGGCTTCCTAGGGAGGNTGAAAAGGGTGGTTAAGCATTAGAACTGGCTTCCTAGGGAGGTGGTGGAGTCACCCTTCCTGGAAGTGTTGAAGAAACAACTGGATGTGGCACTTTATGCTATAATTTAGTTGATATGGTGGTATTCAGTCAAAGGTTGGGCTCGATGATCTTGGGGGTTTTTTCCAGACTTAATGATTTTGTGATTCTCTGATTCTATGCCTTCACCTGGAGTATCAGATAGAAGCCTGGCTTTCAAAGATCCGGAAACAGGAATTTGAGGATGCAGCCAGGTGATCATGGGAACAGAAATATTATTTTATAGGAGGAACTTAAAGATCTATCAAGAAAGGATCCAACAGGATATGAAATGTTTCCCTTTGTTAAAATATGACATCGCTGATGTCAGCAACAGAGAGGGTTAAAAGTCACATGGTGCAAGATCAGATGAGCATAGATTGCTCAAACCTTTGGGGCTGGAAAGTCAATGTGCTTTTAACTCTAGGAACAAAGAGGTTCATTAGTCGTGTCTGCAGTGCCAGGAGGGGGAAGCCCTTGCTAAAATGCAGGTTGAACCAGGAGGGAGTTGTCACCACCAGCACTTCCAGCGCCATGTTGCTGCTGTGGTGGTGCTGTTCAGACCTGTTAATTTATCAGATTGTGTCGTGGTGATGGTAAAAACTGTATCCCAGCATAAGTGTTTCTTGTACTCTGGTGAGGGTGGGCGAGAAGGCTGTGAAGGGCTGTTATGGACACCCTGTAGGTATGTGTACATCCTGTAGGTGTGTGTAGCCTGTAGGTGTGTGTGAACCCTGCGTGTGTGCACCCTATAGGTGTATGCACACCCCGTGGCTGTGTTTGCACGCCCTGTAGCTGTGTGTGTACATACTGTAGGTGTACGCACACCCTGTGGCTGTGTATGCACACCCTGTGGCTGTGCTCACCCTGTAGCTGTGTATTTACAAACTGTAGGTGTATTCACAGCCTGCGTGTGTATGCACACCTTGTAGCTGCGCACACCCTGTAGGTGTATGCATGCCCTGTAGGTGTGTACGTACATCCTGTAGGCGTATGTACACGCTGTAGGTGCACGCACACCCTGTGGCTGTGTGCAGCCTGTACTTGTGTATTTATACACTGTGGGTGTATGCACACCCTGTAGCTGTGTACACCCACAGCTGTGTATGCACTGCCTGTAGGTCTATGCATGCCCTGTAGCTGTGTATGTACACCCAGTAGATGTGTGTGTGCCCTGTAGCTGTGGATGTACACCCCGCAGGTGTTTGCACGCCCGTAGCTGTGTGTGCACGCCCTGTAGCTGTGGATGTACACCGCGTAGGTGTATGCACACCCGTAGATGCGAATATACACCCAGTAGATGTTTGCACGCCCGTAGCTCGGAGTGCACACCCCGTAGGCGGGCGGGCTGCAGCGCTGCCCAGCGTTCAGCCGCGGGCGCGCAGGGCCGGGAGCTCCGCCCCGCTCCCGCCCCTGCCCTCCCTCCGCGGGGCGGCCGCCGCCCGTAAGGGGCCGGGCGGGACGCGGCGCGGGGTCGCTCGTGTGGCGGAGTGGCGGGGGGGGGGGGGCGGGGGGGGGGGCGGCCCCCCCGCCGCCGGGGGGGG
>VZRR01005974.1:432813-468191 GCA_013398015.1 Oreocharis arfaki
GGTCGGCCCGCCCGAGTCCGCGGCTGCCGCTCCTTCCTCTCCCGGCGGCACAGCCCTCCTCAGGTAAGGGGCAGCGGCGCCTCCCCTCCCTCTCAGAGCTGCCGGGATCCGGCCCTGGTTCTGTCCCGAGGGTCCCGCCAGCCATGGGCCGTTCTGAGCCCTTGGAGCCGGGGCCTCTGCAGCCGGCGCGGCCGGGCATGGCTCGCCTGCCCTCCCGGCAGCTGCGGGCGGAGCGGGGCCGCCTCCGAGCCCGGGTTCCTGGAGCCGAGGTGCCTGTGCCGGGTGTCCCACCGCTCGGTGCCTGTGTGCTCTCCGCCGGGAAACCGCTCCCGTCCTCTCTTTCCCCGCAGGGAGGCGGCCGGCAGGAGCAGCTCCCGTGCCGATGCTGCTGCCGGCCTGGGAACTGTGCCTCTATGGGCTCCTCACCGTGGGCTCCCATCTCTACGCTTTCTACGAAGCGCACCAAGTGTCTCGAAGTAAGTGTGCGACGTGGGCGGGCTCGCTCGAGCACAGCTTCCCGGCCGTGGCTACTGAGGCAGTTCGGTGTGAGTTCTACTCTCTGGGTTGGTTTCTACTTTGTTCCTTTGCGAGTAGCCCCTGTCTTCTTCCCAGCTGCCAACCTGCCTTGTACAAGGAAGCAGTAGGCAGATGCCACCTGGGCAGAGCTT
Organism: Oreocharis arfaki; assembly: GCA_013398015.1. Classification (NCBI taxonomy): domain Eukaryota; kingdom Metazoa; phylum Chordata; class Aves; order Passeriformes; family Paramythiidae; genus Oreocharis; species Oreocharis arfaki. The sequence continues at coordinate 433,482 of VZRR01005974.1, forward strand.
TGTTCCAGGGCTTTTTTGCCATTTAGTTCTAGGAAGGCCTACGATAACGCTTTCCCTTGGATGTGGCTGTCAGGGAAAAGATGAGGGAGACTTCTGAAGCTCAGCTACTCAGATAGGGAAAATTCAGGAAAGTTGGGTTTGAATTGTCTTGTTTTTCCTGGCTAGTCACCAGCAGCTCCTTGCAGGTGGGTAGTTCAGAAGCAGGTGTACCTTCCTTTGGTGCTTGCCAGGGTCTGAACCTGGACAGGCCCTAGGGCAAGTGGGTGCTTCCTGCCTGGGGCTCTGGTGCTGAGTCCAGGGCTCAGAACAATGGTTGGGTTGTCTGTAGAGCTTTGTGGTCAGTTTGTTTCTGAACACCTACCTCTGCCTTGTTTAACCTCTTGGTAGCTGCTGTGGTGGCTTGGTTTGGAGCTGTGGAGTTATGTAGTGCAGAGCAAGGGTGGAATTTTAAACAAATTGAGTACAATTTGTAGATGAAAAGAAGCTATGTTATAGCACATTGTTATTTAAATGGAAATAAAGGTTGTGTTATAGAAGTATAACAAGCTAGAGAGGCTTGGCAGGGAATATATATTGCATCTTGTTAGGCTTTAATCAGCAAGGTTCTACATTAAGGATTCTACCTGGCTCTTGAAAGAGCTCAAGGGAAGAACAGAAGTGCTAGAAAGGCATTTGCAGAGCAGTGGAAGGAGTGCTGTGTAGCTGGGTACAGGGCTGTGCACCCGTGCATACAGGAAGTCTTCTGCAGAAGTGGCAAAATGTGGTGGCAGCAGGATCTAGAGCTTCACTGAGCAGCTTTTCCCTGTTTTGGTTATACTGGTCACTCTCGGGTCTGTGTCCCCCTTCTGCTCTGGTGGGAGAAACCAGGCAGTTCTGAAAAATGGCAAGCGAGGATTAGCGCAGGTCTTGTGTGGTAAAAGGTGGGTCACTGCTGCTCTTCCTATTGCAAGCAGGAATGAAAACACAGGTTCTGGGAAATTGCTTTGCCATTGCTGTGGGGGAGAGCTGGGCACCTCACCTAGTGAGCAGTGACGTGGTGGCTTGCCCTTCCCTGGATGTGGGTATCCTCACTGGTGGAGACCACGTGGGAATGTGTTGCTCTTGAGCAGCAGAGAACCCATCCCTGACTCTTCCTGCTCTGGCTGCTGTGTCCTTATCAAAGGTTTGCTCTTCCCTGCAGAGTATGAAGCTGACATGGACAGAAGGTTTGGGCTGGACCCAGGGACTCTCTTTCGGGGGCTAAAAAAGGTAGGAGAGGTGACAGCGTCTTGTTTTGTGGCAATAATGTGAACATCGTGCCTCTATGCCCTTTGCACATCCAAGCTTCTGATTTAGCTTCAGAAGTTTATAGTAACCTGCAGATTTGGATATTCATAGTTAATATAAGTCTGATGTTTCTGATGAGGGAGAGAGACTGGCTGGGAGTGTCTAGATCTAAGAATCATAACCAAAGTTTTGTTTGTTTTCTTGATCTCTGGCTTAAGTGTTTATCCTTTGCTACATCACTTGATGCCTGTCTATTTTACTGTTTGGCCTTAAAACTCTGATCAACCTTGGCACTTCCTGCAGCATTTCCCCCCTTTTTCTTGTCACTGGGTGATTTGGATAATGCTTAATATCCAGGAACATGTTCTTCTTTTGGTTGGCCTGTAGTACAGCGGAGAAGAGAACAGATTTTTTGAGGCATAAGGTCTTAAAGAAACATAGTTGGTATTAAAAAAAAACCCCCAAAACCCCAGTAAGAAAACTAGCAGTCCTCTACCCCAAACCAGAAAACACATCCCTTCCCACTTCCTTGCATTTCTTCAAAAGAATGTGAGGTCAAAAGCAAGTAATGCAACTATTTTTGAGGATTGCTTACACAAAATGAATGCATGTCTGCGGAAGTGTTTTGATGTTTGGCCTGCCATCACTGCTGGTCATGGGCCTTTGATATGTGCTTTCTAGAAAGCCATAAGGTAGTTGAGATGAACTTTTAGTGAGGCTCTATATCAGATACAGGGCTACTGGCAGATCCCTCTTACCTAATTAAGATAAAAATCTCATGCCACAGGTAACTCCACCTAACCTAACTCCATCTGATTGCAAACTAGGCTTTGTTGAAATAGGGAGTTAAACTTCTCTTCCAGCAAAGCACCTTTCCACTGAAGTTCTTAGTTTTTGAAGGCAGAGCAGAGTTGCTCTCTGAATCCCTCAGGAAAGAGGGTGCTTGCTCAGCTTCAGCACCAGTGTGAGGCTTAAGAGACACAACACCATCTCTGTTTTCCTGAACTTCGACCCATTAGAAGTGAAAATGGTGCTGAGTTCACTGTAAGGGATCCAGCTGGATTGCTGAGATGATGTTCCTGAGATGTGGGAGTTCTGTTGGGTACCACACAGCTGGCCTATTACAGAGGTACTCCCTTGTCCCTTACGGCCAGATAGACAGAGTGACCGCTTCCCTTCGTACCACAGGACCCCATGGACTTCGAGTGGAGCTACTGGATTGAATGGGGAAGGGAACGTATACTGTGGCTTCTGGCTGGTCACCTGCTGGTATCACAAGTCTCCAGGCTCTTGGTGGAGAAGGTATGTAGGGATTTTCTTCATGATAAGGAGTTTCTGATGGGTTTGTTTACTGTGGGTATGGGAGGCTTTGCAGTGAGGCCGCTGAGTGTAGTAAATCCAATTCTATGGTGTGAATTGTGTGTAGGGGTTGGTTGTCTTAATGTTTGGAGGTTTCAGCCTCCAACCTGTGAAAGCCTCTGCCTTGTTGTAAGCCATTAAACAGCATTGTTTGACTTGTACACATAACAAGGGTGGAGTTATTCCTTTCTGAGGAAAGTATGTGAAGTGATGGGTGCTTGGGTTTTGGCATGATTGCTAAATGATTGTATGACTGTGGGAAATGATCTGTGTGTAGTATCCCACCTGCTAGTTGGGGGAAGGAAAGGAAGTTATGTTCTCCCTCACGTTAGGGAGGCTCTCGTTTTTACGTGGTGCTGCTGCAGAAACACTTTCCCTTTCACCTTCAGGGATACAGTTGGGTTTCTGTGTATTTTCTTGTGTGTTCCTAATCTTGTTGACTGTATTTGTGTCTACTGTAGAACCTATGTAGGCAGCACAGGTATTGAGTGCCTTTTTTCTTTAGAAATAATTTAACTAAAGATTGTTAACTTTTCTTTTTCTGACAGTATAAACCATGGTGCTTGATGGTTTATGGAATGGCTGCCTGCTGGTTGTTACTGGGAATCAAGGGCTTTGCTGTCATTTTGTTACATGCAGCTATTTCCTTTGCTGTGGCTCAGTTTCAGCTGTCACTCCTGACATGGTTGTGCTCCCTTATCCTGCTGTCCACTTTACGCATACCAGCTGTGGAAGAAACCAAGGTAACATGAGAAGGACTAATTAAGGATCAAATTAATTATGGTGGTGGTTGTCTGTAATGGCGCCTTATCTTTATGGCAGCATACTGTCCCTTCAGTTGATACAAGCAGGGCTTGGTTTGAAAAGTCTTAAGCAGTAGCACTGCAGTGACTCATGCTGGAGCTTCTCCAGTTGGAAAAGTCACATTTCTCTATCATGGTGGCCTGTGCGTTGGGATAAAAGTATGTCCCCTAATGTGTAAGTGGTATTCAGTAGAGCTGGAGTATGATAATACTTCACTGGTGCTCTATTAAACACATTTCATTGGAGCTCTAATCATGCTAGTTTAAGGTGTTGGGTTTGTGTCCAGGAGTTACTCAGTTAAGCCTGCCTGTACTTATTGGTGGCTGTGACTTCTGCAGGGAGGGAGACTTTCTCTGACACCTTGATTTGTCCCAAATGAGTTACTTGCATCGATCAGCTGTAAGCAAGCTTTGTTTTGCTCTTTGTCTGGTGGCCTTTTCTGGGTAGTACAGATACGAAAAAACTGTTTCCCAGTTGTGAGGAGATGTCCTGTTGTATTTCATTGGACCAGTGGGAAAAACTGGACATTTATTATAAGGGTTGTTGCCCTGATGTTCAGGGGGAGGGGGAATGAGTGCGTAGAGTCTCTTCATATGGTCAGTTTTGTGCTTTGCTCTGATGAGGAAAGGGCCCGCTGCAATACAAATTGGCAGTCAGCCAAGCTGCATTTGCTGATGTTTCCAAGTTTTTTGTGATGATAGGTTTTTGTTGTTGGCAACAAGTGTGGTACCAAGTGTCAAAGGTCAATAAAGGCTCGGTAATGTTTTTTTTCCAGCCTTAGGCTTTCTCAGGAGTGACTGATTGTCTCCAGATCTAGCTTCAGCCCTAGTAGTCCCTTGGCTATCAGTTGTGCTGCCAGCTGGTTTGAATATTGTATTACTGGACTAAATCTGAGGTAGCTAATGTTTCATTTCTGTAAGAAAAGCTCTCCTGCTGTCCTAGTTCTTCACAGCCTAACATGTTTCTGAAATCAGGCTGTTGTCTCTTTATGCTGGCTGCAGTGGCCCTGGAGGACCTTTCTCTATCAAAAGCCAGTGCTTGTTCATGTGTTTGGTGCTGTTCACTTTAGATTCTTGTTCCTGCTGCTGTTGGCTTTAGTTTCTTCCTGCTGCTGCTGACCCCAGAAGTTAGGATCTGGGTAGACACCGTTGTCTTGCCACAGAGAAAACACAGCATTGCACCGTCATGATCTGGCTTTGTTTTGTCTTGCAGAGAAAGTGGTATGACACTGAAAATGAGTATTATCTGCTGCTCTTCACGGTGTCTGTCCGCTGCCTCTTCTGCACTAGCTTCAGCCTGGAGTACTGCTGGCATGCACCTACCCAGAAGTCATCCCACTCATTCTCCTGGATGCTGGCATATGTGTTTTATTATCCTACATTCCACAATGGACCCCTCGTGAATTTTGATGAATTCAGTAAGCAGGTAACGGTGGTTGTTGTTTGGGTGTCTAAAGCTGTCTTCCACATAGTTATAAAATCATCAAATAATACTATAGGAATGTGACAATTTTGGGTGTATCGTTAGGAATTTTGCAATGTGCTGGATATCAACTTTTAAGACAAACCTGTCTCCCCAAGTTCTTCTGCTTCACAGGATGTTCTTGTCTGACATCAGCTTCATCCCTTCAATCAGGGAGCCAGTGACATGCTTTGTTACATTTGGGGAGTGTTCATAATTGTAGCATGCAGCTGCTGGACTGGATTTTTGTTTTCTTCTTCATCAGGTAGAATAAAGTAATGTTTTCAGCATAAGTTTGCTGTTAACTCTGAAACAGATTTCAGAGTCACAGGAGGCTGTGTTGAGAATTCCTGAAAACTCGAGTTTCCCCTCACGTTGATGTGAAAACAGCTGATGACTTAATAGGAGCACTTTGCTTCAACTGAGCAGTGTGCTTAATGTGTAGGACTTACGTGAATGCTTTTCTTAGTCCCTTGCAGGCTTCTTTTCAAGCCTGCTTTTCACATGATGGGAAAAGCCCATGTTTCCATCCTTTATTGCTTTCCGTATTTTCTTGCATGCTTGGGAAAGAAGTGGTATCCCAACCTCTTATGTCTATAGCTAAAATTATTGTGTCAAGGTGGATTAGGGAACATTTCAAACCATAAAACTGCTTTTTCAGTATATGTATAGAAGCCTAGGGATTCCTTGCTTCTGTTTATATTTGGGAATTTTCTGTTGAAGCCAAAGCAAATAACTGGGCTTTATGAAAGTAAAACTGGTGGACCCATGAGTGAAAAATCCTATGCTCGTTTGTTTTCACTTGCTTTGGAAGATGCAATGCTGAATGTTGTCTTGGGCTGGATATTGTGGGAAAAGTCTGCATAGACTTGCATAGAAACTGAGGTAATGTTTTTACTAATTATTGTAGCTTCTGAAGTGTGTTAAATTCCACCTAAATCCTTGTACCCTAGGAGAGGGACAGTTGTGCTTTCTTTCCAAGGACCAAGGCTCAGCAAAGACCTATGCCAAGAGTACATGTATTTTTGGTGTAAGAAGAGAAAGGAAGATTGAGAATGATATGCCTGTATTTGCAGAAGATTCTCCTTAAATGTGTACAGACGTGTGCTTAAAGCCATAAAGGAGCTGGAACAAACTGAACAACCTTAATGTGTTTCTCACTGGTGTTTGCTGAAAGTCGTTGTGAGAGCTCTTACCTGAGCAGAGGGTATTACCTTGGCAGCTGAGGTCAGAAAAGGGTTTCAAAGGTCACAGTGCCCAGCAGTTGATTCAAAATGCACGATGCAGAGAGGGTTTATTGATGCTATTGGAAGAGACCACTCTCAGAGCCCCTTAACTGATGCTGAGGCTGGGATGGGAGTTCCTGCTGAGCACACTGGAAAGCAGAAATTCTGGAGCTGGAGACAGTGAAACTGCTGCATGGCCAAAAGGGTGTAATACCAGGTCTGGCAATTGGCATCCACTGCCAGGCAAAAATGGGCCACTGACACTTTGTCACTGGCCTTGTTGAATTTCTGGGTTGAAACAGGGCATAGCAGTTCTAGACATGGGTTTGAAGGCCTGTTGTGCAAATCCCTGTGATAAAATGGTAGTCTCCAGGCTTTCCTCTGGCTGATACAAAGGAACCTTCCAAATAAGTGTGTGTGTTAGCTGTACTGTGCCTGGGATTGAGGGCCTGTGCAGATGAGTTGGTTAGTTCTCTTGTATGTGCATTTTTGGTGGCCAGTTAGAGACTGGAGAAGGAAATGTTGCACACAATAATAGGTGTATGACGCGTGACTGAATTTTTAGGCAATCCTATGTTTCTGGTTTTTGATTCTGTTCTCTTTCATTGCAGAAAGGTGGTGCAATAATAATATGCCAATGTGCTTACTGTAGTTAGCAGTGTAGGAGTTTGGAGCCTCTTGAGAAGCCTGTCAACTGCAAACTTTGCCTTATCTGATGTTTAAACTTGCATTTGCTTGGCACATCATGTAGGTCTTGCTGACTTTGGCAATGCTGTGGGAGAAAAATAAAAAACTGTCCTCAAGTAATTGATTCTCTGCAGTTGGTAGAAGTTGGAGGTATTTTGAGAGTAAGCAGTCATTATTCCTGTGTTCGGAAGGGCTGCTGCTTGGAAAACCTCCTTCATAGCTGTAGTTTCTTTAATCTTTTTAGATTATCTCCAGAGGTCAAGTTGCAGGAGTTAAAGCTGCATGTCTGGATTCTGTTCAGGTTAACAACACTTGGCCTTTTTTACAACAGTTCGGTGCAGTGTGCGTTCACATTTGGCTTCATGTTGGTTTCTGCTGCTTACTGAGATTGAGAATGGAGAGGCTAATCTCTCTCTCGAGTGTGTCAGGAATTTCCAAATGGTGTAGTCAAGAGTTCTCAGGATGAGTATTTTGAGTAAAATGGTCAGTTTTGTGCCAGGTAACCTCTTTGGGTTTCTTCTTTAGATGAGGAGACAAGAAGCTTTCAGTGTGAAGACCAATCTCAGCATCTTAATTGTGGGCGTAATTCGTATTTTCTTTTGGTGGTACCTGGCTGAGCTGATGATTCACCTCATGTATATCCATGCTCTCTACAGTAGTGCTCTGCCTTTGGAATCTGCATCTTACTGGGCCTTGGGTGAGTATAGAAACAATAGCTGAAATCTTTCTTGTTCCCCCACTTCAAGAACCCCAATCTGCATCTCTTTTATGTCTATTTGTAGATACTTAAATGTAGCACATTACAGCCAGCCACTGTCAGAAAGGTAGTGTATAGACTCTTAATATAACACATAGAGTCTCCATAAGCTTAGTAGAACTGATTGAGCTGCTTCCTAAATTTAAAAATATTCTGTACTTTTTCCAGTTTAGAGTATGTCTCTGAACTTTGGTCTAAAGTGAGTCTCCCCCTCAAGTCAATGGACACTTAAAGAAGTTTATTCAGTGTGAGGATGGAGGAGGGGATATGTTAAGAATTATTTCTGATCTCCTTCTGATTGAAGTTTCTAGTTTGTATTCACGTTGAAAAGCAAAAGGACAGAACTTGTGCAAATAGTAGAGGAAAGGACTTGCAAATAAGGTAACCTGAAAGTAGCAGTCAGTGCCTCTTGGTTCTGTTTTCCTGCTTGGCTTCCCCCCCTTCTACCCTGCTCCCAGCTCCCTGGTATTTCATTAAAATGCCCAACTGTGAGGAAAAAGAGTGCTGACAAGTGCAGCATAAAACAGCAAGAGCTTTAGGTGATGGTATAGAAGCAACTGGCATACGTGGTTTGATTCCTGCCCTCCCCCCTTCCCAGCTCTTATCACCACATAGGAGGAAAAAAAGCAAAGAAACCCCAGACCTTAAAACTGAGTTCTGATAAAGCCTTGATGATTCCCAACTTGCGGGAGGTGTCTCTCACACCAGGGAACGACACACACACTGGGACAGTTCTGTCCAGCTCTTGCTGGAGCTCACCTGTGCCACTACAGTGTGTGTGTTGGAGGATGCTATTGTACTGCATGGGACTCTGGTCAGCAGAGGGCAATGTGTGCACTCTCTGTGTACCCCTATGTGCAGACATACACACTTGATACGTGTTTTAGGATATGATTTTCATATCTAAAAATGGGCAAGGGCAGTCAGTGGAAAGCAGGAATGGGAAAAGTTTGCCTCAATGGTTTGTTGTTCATTCTACTCCTCACTCAGTCATTGTTCAGAAAGGGGATTCTGAGTTTTCATCTTCTTTTCTAAATGTCAGTTAATTGATGAGTTTAATCTGTTAGCTCCTAGTGCTTGTGTGTGTTACAAAAAGCTGGCCACTTGATAATGCAGGGAAGGCTACAGAATTAGGGATGAAATATTCCAGCTGTGGTGCTACTGGTGGATTCCTCTCTCCCTTCAAGACTACCAGTGTTGATTTTATAGGGCGGGGAGAGAGGTGCTTTATAGACAGTGGCTATGTTGTCTGTGTATTTATTTGATGAAATAAAGTGTGTTATCCTAAGAATTAAAATGCATTTTGGATGGAGGGTTAGAAAAGGTGAAAATGCCTCAAAGCAGCAGGAGATGAAAGCCATTAATAGAGCAAGTTTGGACTGTAAAGATACCTGATTTTAAGTCAAATGATTGTATTTTAACAAGTTGGCTGTGGAGACCCTGCCTTTAGGAGAGGTGTACTCAAAATGTAACCCTACTCTCATTGAGCTTTGTTTTTGTGGTAGTGTAGGCAGGTGTTTAAAATACACTATAAATGAGATTTTCATCTAGAAGTTGGTCATTTAATGTTTTCTCTGCAGCTTTTATCACAATGATTATATAGGTTTCCTTAGACTCAAATCAGTGATAGGCCACTGTTGTGACTTGCTTTAGGGAGCCACCAATATGAGTATGGGTGCTGGTAATAATTTACTGTTAAGTCTTACTGGACTCCTATGGATCTTACCATGCTTCTACACCAGTTCCTGTACAGAGCCAAACACTCCCCTCTGTTTCTTTGCGTGCTGTGTTATTGGAGCTAATTTCACCAGGTAACTGAGTGCTGAGACCAAGGAAGCAGCTTGCTGTTGACTCAGGAGGATTATCCATGGTGTGTAAGCCTTTCTGCACTGATAGGGTTTGTTCATTTTGGGTTTCCTGTTTAACTACAGCACCTTCAAAACAGCATGGAACATCTATTTACACTGTGATGCCTGGCCTCCCTGATAGCCTGGTAAACTTAAGGAAATGGCTGTGAGGCTGCTCTGCAGTCACCTCTAATTAGGGAACTTATATCTGCTACTCCGTTGTTTTTTTTTTCTTTGAACAATGGACGGTAAATGCCAGCAGCACAGGTAGAGTCTCAGCACCTAAGGGCAATGTCAGTCTACTCCTTGTGAGTGTGAAGCTACAGTGTGTTCTGCATCACTATGTGGTATTCCTGTAAGGTGAGACAAAGAAATAGAAAACAGAGAAGTAAAAAAATACCCTGAAACTAAACCCTGAATTAAAATCCTAGTGTATGACAGTGTCATTTATGGCCATGTAAAGCAGAAATGCTAAAGTGGCCTAAACTAACATTGCTAAGGGCATGCAGGTATAAAATTAAAAAAACAGTAGCTAGGAGAATGTTACCCAGCAGTAAGAGAAGCATTTTCACTTGTGTGGATAGAATCAGAGGCAATTGGGTTTCTAGAAGCAGCAACATACCAAGTGGTGCAATATAGCTTTTCAGTAACCAAGTATTAGGTCTCACATCCAGAAGAGAATGAGGAATATGATGGGACTGTATCCAAGTCTATGCCTGTTTGCTATATATGTATGGCCCTTCAGTTTGTGTAAGGGATGTTAATGTCTGACCACAGAATTGATTTAAAGATGTCAGCTGTGCAATCACAGAACTGTTATTTATTGGTCCCAGGAAGCCATTGTTTGGAGAATGCGAGCATTTTCCAGAATTCACAAATCATTGTGTCTGTGTTCACAAAGGTTTGTGTCTGTGGATAGTTAGCTATTGACATATTGAGCAATATCAGGGCATTTGTGCTTTTTTAATGATGACTATCAAACGCAGTGTTTATAGCGATTCCGTGGTTTTGCGTTAGAGCTGCATCTCATTCTGGTAGCATCAGTCAGATTGTCTGAAAGAATTGGGTGTTTTCAGAATTAATGACACAGCAGGAAGAGCTGTATTCCAAGTTACTGGATACCATGATGGTTCATTTTTCTCAGTTTTTAGTGTTAATTGGGAATAATTCTCTGCCTGTACATTTTACACTGTAAAATGTAGATTTGCAGGCAAATCTGCAAAAGAATAAAAAACACTATGAATTCTAGTAATCCAATACCCTGATGAACTGCAGCATACCAGAAAAATAGCTACACGTGCCAGATCAGAGGTTCAACTGTTCTACTGAATAATGTTTGGATATGGTTTGTAATGAAGCAAGAGAAAAGAAATGAGTAAAGGACAGGTAGATTGGTGATCCTTTTCAATGTCTGTCCTTCAAGCTTCTGCAGCTGAATGACAAATTCACTGACATATAGTAGTGAGGAGCTTAACAGCATTGGTTGAAAGAGCTTAAATTGAAACAAGTGATTTCTTTTTTTCTTTACTATGACAGCATAGACTATCAGTGGTAAAATTCACTTTGCTGAGGCACATTCTGTTGTACAGAAACTGGAATGTATGTTGCTAGGTCATTTGTATGTTAAGTCTGATTCTGAAAATGCAGGTGTTGAAAGAAGCACTGCCTGTATTTCCCTTATGGGGCTTCACATTTTTCCTGGTGATTCAGCACCATCTACTTATCTCTGCTCATCTGAGCAGAGCTTCACGTGCATCTGGCAAGGTACAGGGAATGATGAAAGACAGAAGTGTGTAGGAAAATACATTGTTGAATAGACCTGTTGCACTGGATTAATCTATATCTTAATAGATCCTGTAGTTGTGAAAATATATTTTACTAGGAATCTGTCTGTGCTTTGTCAGAGGTGTGTGATGCATAGACATACATCTGAGATGTACACACACGATAGGATGTTGTGAATTCTCTGTGGGTTTAATGTATTGGTCCTAACCATGTGCTGTCTTTTTGTTCTAGTGAAGCACACACAAGGCAGTGTCAATTAGCTATCACTGTTTTAATTATTAACTAGGCTCTACTACTTCAAAAGGGTATTTTCATATGAGTGGCATGTAAGTCAGTCTAGAATATGATCTATTCAAAGGTGGAGCCACGTTGGTTAATCTGTAGTTGCTGATCCCATGTTTAAATTTGTTAGAAGAAGAAATGTTATGTATGTTCTTCTTTGACAATGAGACGTACAGAGTAGTCTGTGTAAATTTGATGTAGTGTGCTGGTTTTGATGTATTTGCAGCTTTTTCTGATAAACCCACAGATAGGAAATAGATTTCTGAGTTCATTTTCAGAAGCATGCAGTGTTTTGCTATTGAAGTCATGGTATCTGTTCATCTAGGTGGTAATGAAATACTAAGAGGAGTCTGAGATTTTTTCCATCCTGCAAAATAATGATAAGGAGAAACTGCTGAAATATTTGGCATCTTGAGGTCTGTTTTGAAAACTGGAAATACAAACATGAATCAGAAAATGTAGATTTTTCTCTAAAATGTTAAGTTGTTCCCTGTCCTGTAGAAAGAAGTGTTCTTGTGTGTAATTTTTCTTTTTCTAGTCTTTCCTGTAGGCTGAACTTCAAGACAGTATTAGCATTTAACCTACTCCTGTGACTACTTTTTTTTTTACTCTTGTGTGTTATGGCTTAACCCCAGCTAGAAACTGAACACCACACAGCTGCCCACTCCTTTTCTTTTCTTGGAGAGGTGGGAAGAGAATTGGAAGAATAAAACTGAGAATTTATGGATTGAGATAAAGACAGTTTAATAGGTAAAGCAAAAGCCGCATGCACAAGCGGAGCAAAACAAGGAATTAATTCCCCACTTCTCTGGGCAGGCAGCCCCAGGAGAGCTGGGCTCCTTCATGTACAATGGTTATTTAGGAAGACAGACGCCATCACTCTGAACATCCCCCCTTTCTTGTTCCCCCAGCTTTATATGGTAAGCATAAGCATATTGTATGGGATATCCCTTGGGTCAGCTGGGGTCAGCTGTCCTGGCTGTGTCTCCTCCAAGCTCCTTGTACACCCTTGGCCTTCTCACTGGTGGGGAGTGAGGAGCAGAAAAGACCTTGACTCTCTAAGCCCTGTAGTAACGAAAACATCCCTGTGATTTCTTTAACACTGTTTTCAGCACAAATCCAAAGAACAGCCCCACACTGGCCATTGAGAAGAAAATGAACTCTATCCCAGTAAAAAACAGTGGAATGTGATAACTCTTGGTTTATTTAGAGAGCTTTTTCATGCAAGTAATTACTATTGAACATAGTACAATGCTCAATAGTACAATGTTCTGCTTACAGTAGATGTTTTCATATAATGGTTTGGGTTAGAAGGGACCTTAAAGACCATCTAATTCCAACCCCTTTGCCATGGGGGTTCCTTCCACTAGACCAGGTTTCTCATGGTCCTTGGGAGTATTCATGGTCGGTGTCTTCAAAGCATGTGTGTGCTTGAAAAGCCTTCTGGTTTCCTTTAACTTGGAAGATCTGTCTGTGCCTTGACTGAGAGTTCCTTGACAGCTCTTTTTGGTCTTCTCTAAGTAATTTCACTTTGGGACCTTTATGTCCATTCAGCTTTGTCTAAAAGTAAACACTTAGCCTCCAGGACGAACACTGTGGGACTTTCCTGCCCACTACTCCATCCACCTAAGGATGTTTCTTTCTTCTTGTATGCTGCTGGGAGGCTGGGATATTTTGAATTTGATGATACAGCCCCAAATTCTGAGCTGTTGTAAATGTCTGCTTCCTATTTGACTTCTGCCATGTGTCAGTAGCCCTTTTGAAATGTGACTGCATATTTATCTTTGTTTTCTAGTGCAACCTGTCCTGGTACTTGACAGAAACAGGCATCTACAATTATTAATGCCATAGGGTCAATGTAGCTGCAAAAAGGGTAAAGTTGTGATGTTGTGCTCATAATAAAATTGCCCACTAAGTTACAGTTGACCATGACTTTTGGTGATGGCTTAAGGACAGAAAAATGCCAAGTGTGATTTGCAATACCTGGATGCAAATGTTTTGGTGCTTGCTTATGAAAATATTCTATTAACTTCTGTCAAAAAATACCAGGCAGAATTTTGAGAATAAGTAGATTAAAACGAATTGAATCTTGTGACTATTCCAATTTGTAATTATCTTTGTTTCAAAGATCTATGAAATTTAAGAAATGAAGTTTTGCGGTAAACTTAAGGTTAAGGAAAATATTTGAAGGTCTGAAAATACATTTTTAAAGCATAGGAAAGCTTAAATTTTTTTAAGGATTAGAAGATGATAAATTGAAAATACCAGCTTCTACAAAAGTAAATTTCTTTAGTCTGGGACTTCGAACAGCTTGACTGTTGAAATGCATGGGATTAAGATTGGGTACTTCAGCTTGATATTTTATCCCTTAACACATTCTGTTTAAAAAAAATTAATCTTGACTTTGAATCCTTTGAATTAATTTATTCTGGAGAAAAGATAGAATCTTTGCAGTACTTTTTCCTCTTAGGTGTGTTATAATATACATTTGATATGGCTTGTTTCCAATTTAAAATAATGCCCATGTGTGGAGAAATTACGTGGTATTGTTAATGAATTTGATTGTTAATTTCATGTTTTTAAATCAGGTGAAGCAGTGTGCTTCTGGCTGCTTTGTGCTAGAATGGAACAAATGCAAAGCAGCTGAAATGTCCCGGGTATGCAAGGTTTAAAGCCTGTGCCTGCTGCCAATACAGCCCAGCTATTGTGTGGCTGTGAATCTTGCCCTTTTTTTTCCCTGAGTGGCCAGGATTCTCCTACAGTTGGCATGAGTTTAAGACCAATGAGAACTTGATCTGTGTATTTTGACAGGGACCTTTGTGTTGCTGTTTTTGTGAGTCTTAGAAGTGCTGCTCACAGAGTAGCTCCTGTGGTCCAGGCCTAACTGTGATGTGATGTCTGTGTTTAAGATGCCAGTGCTACTGAGCTGCCTGTTAGTTACAATAATGACAACCTAGATGTGTGTTATTGGAGATGGTGAAAATGCCTGTTTTCCACAACTTGCATATTATGACTTTGTATCCGTGAACTCAATCTTTCATCAATGTATTTAAATCAAGTGTATTGATTTGTGGGGTCTCAGAGTGGAAGCCTGTTTCTAAATACCTTTCCATCAAGCACAGCCAAAGGATTTTGAATTTTACTAGTGCACAGACAGCTGTGATCTTCATAATTGGTTTGTGTGGGTGTCAGTGTTCAGCTCTCCAATGAAATTTGTCAGAAAAGAAATGAGACACTGAATGAGAAGGGAATTAAAGCAGAAAGTTGGCTGTACAGATGATTTAGCAGTAATCTAATGTGGAGCTAATTGGCTAGTATCCAAATTATGCTTCTGATTGTTTGTTTTCCTCTGGGGAAAAATGTTATTGAATACTAGATGCCTGCTTCCCTGAAGTAAAATAACGTTTTGTTCATGTCTCAGTATTGTGTTCTAACATCAATTTTTATATTGTGTGGCTCGACTGTTTCTTATCATGTGCATGGATTATGATATTAAAACTAAAAATGTTGGATTGTTGTAGTAAAATAGTGGCCATGTGTAGGCCAGCAGGAATTTTGCATTTCACATTATTAGTGCCAGAATTTCACTCTAGGTTGTTATACAGTAGATGAATTTTTAATGCTTATCTTTTGGTTTTCACCCATAGTATACTCCTTAGTCAGCAGAATGCAATAGGAGTGTTGCCCCCCTCCTCAGAAAAAAAAAGCAGATTACTTAAATGTTCATGGAGTTGTACTGCTGCAGTCAGATTAAACATTTGGTCTCCAAGGAAAGTCTGCTGGAAGGCTTTAAAGTTGGGCTGAATGTCTAAAGTGCTTCAGTCAAGTTAGGTAATGTAACTGAGTGAAAGCAGAGCACTGGAATGGAAGGAGAGGTAGCAATTGCATTTTATAAATTTTTTCTCTATTGAAGCATAATTTTAGTTTCCCTTCTTTGTGGTGAGATTTTCCATATGTGAGCTCTCAGATGGGAAAGTCATTGGGTCCTTCAGGAGTGACCTCACCAATTTCTGTAAAGGTGTTGGCCTCTACTTTTTACTGTATTTTTGCTTATTGGTCAATACCACTTTGTTCAACAGAAAACATAGAATATTAGTTTGAATTATCTTCCTTTATAATGTTTTCTAAGGTTGTTACTTGCATGAATAATAATAATAACGAGAATATGTATGATTTTCATCTCAGATCTGTGTAAGATGCTGGGGTTTGTGTCATAACCTGAGGTTAAGTTGTGAGTGAGCACGCTGCCAAAATTTCTGCTTTGGAAATAAGGCAGCTAAAGGACCTTAAGGAGGCCTTTGTCTGTGGGTTTAAAAACTGAAATATGCTCTAAGCATTATGACAAGTGGAGTTCCAGTCTTCTATGCCTTGGCTGCAGCAGAAGGGGATCTTGTAGGGGGTATTTTCTGGAGACTTGAATAATCTGAAAGGACATGGGATGTTTGTAGGGATGTCAGGATAAGGTGCAGTTATAAGCATTGTTTATGGCTGTTCTGAAGCAACAAGTGTAGAGTGGCTGGTTGGTTGTTTTGTTGTTTTTTTTTTTTTTTTTTTGCGAAGATAAGATTTACTGTCCCTGTGGTAAATGTTCATTGCTTCTATTGGTATATTCTGATTTTTAGCTCAACCTGGGTCGGTTTTTATTTCTTCATAGCAGTCAACATCCATAGTCCAGAGATTTTTGAGAGTGGATACTTGAGATGCATCTAGTGGTACTAGAGATGCATACTTGTGCCTTTGTATTGGAATGATGGTACCATTTTGTGTGTGTGCCCAATATCATAAATGCGTGGGCTTGTGTGCTGTGGCTCTTGCAAAAGTAGGTGGTGTGTATCCCATCAAGCAATGGTGCTTGCCTTAGTTCTTGGAATAACTGCTATTTGGAAGAAATCGGTATTAACAGGTTTTTAAAAATGTTTGATTACTTGTTTAAGGTATGGTTTCTTTTTTTTTTCTTTTAGGAGGTCTGGCTTTAGCTCAAGTACTGTTCTTTTATGTGAAGTACCTGGTTCTGTATGGTGTTCCTGCCCTCCTCCTTCGAATGGATGGACTCAAACCTCCCGCTCTGCCTTGCTGTGTGAGCCTGATGCACAGTTTCACTAAAATGTGGAGGTTAGTCATTGTTGCTTTTCAGGCTGTTTATTACTGATACATAGCAGTCAGTAAGAGCATGTGTGTGTGTTCATGCTCATGTACATGTTTGCTTTCCTGTCCTTGTGCTTTTTCTCTCACCCTCGTGATTCATCTTTAGTGCTTTTGAAATGAACTTCAGCTTGATGGTTAGTTTTTTCGTGCTGTGGAGGGATAAGGGTGAGTACCCATTTCAGCATTTTCATCCTTTTAATTACTGGAGTTAGACTCAGCCTACCTAGGTTCAGTAATACAGCAATTATTTTTTCCAGTTATCTATTAAATGGTTTGTTTTTCAGTCTAGGTCTAAACCCCACATTTCAGCTTGAAATCCTTCTAGAGATGGAAAATAAATGCTTGATTAATCACATGAGGAAAGCTGTAGTTATAACACTTCAACATGTAGAGTCATATTGTAGAGGAAGTCTTGAACATGCTAAAAGTGCTATAAAAATGGTACTTGTTTATAAAGTAGGATTAATTTCTAGATCTGCTTTGCTTTTAAGGAAGTTTCAGCACAATGTTTCTTCAAAAATTTACTAATTTTGAATCTTATGTTTGCTTTAAGTCACTGTTCACTGAAGTCTTTTCACTGAAAACTGTCTCCTGAGTTCGTTTAGCTTCTGTGTAAGAGTGGATTCACTTGTCTTCTCTCCTCCCTTGTTTTTCTCTGCACTGTCCAATATTCCTGCAGGCTGTGGGATTCTGTGTCCTAGACGTCTAAAAACGTTCCCTTAATGATTTAGACTTGTCAGTCTTTTAGTGCAGAGACTTTCTCATGCTGTGTTAGTGCAGAGCCTGTCAGAACGGTGCTTACTCCATCTTGTCTCTGACTGCTTTGCAATATGAATAAAGCTTTTAATTTTAGTCATAAAAACAGTGGGCCTGCTGTTAACAGAGTTTTATTGGCTGAGATTTTAATTTTGTTTTCAGCTTGAAGCTAGTTGTAACAAGAAGGCTTTATAGTTTATAATAGTTGGCAAGTGTAGATCCGAAGTATTCAAAGAAATGCAGCAGGGAAAGAGTGCAGAAAGCAGATGAATTATTAAAAATTGTTTGAGCTACAAAAAACTGCTTTGGTTTAAATGCTCTTTCAGAGTTTGCGCTGAACTTATGACCTACAGAGTTAATATAGAAATCTGTCATTTTTACCAGGCACTCTCATGAGAACAGCATCTCTTGGCCTGCTGGCCCTTGTAGGCAGAGTTGCAAACAGCAGCAGTTTTTCCCATTTGTCAGTTCTTATTCCAGGGAATCTGTGTATTGCACTGGAGGTGCCACGTGAAAGTAAACTTCAGCACAAACATTAATGACACTGCTGTGCCAGGTAGTTGTAACAGGCCGTGAAAAGGTGCTCTGCACCTGCAAATGTGTGTGGTGTATCACAGTAAAAATAATAGGGCACTCCTTAAAATATTAATAACTCTTGTACAAAAATTGAAACTAGTATCTAAGTAGAAAACTTATTTCTTTACAGAAGGAAAAAGTGTCAGGTGCTGATATTTACCTTTTGCCCAGTTATTCAATTTATTACAAGCATTCATTGTCAGAAGTAATAATTTATCTCAAAGATTGAATTTGTTTGCTTTGAATGTTGAAATATGTCAGTTAATATATACCTGACTTGATTTCTTGTTCTCAGAGCTCTTTAGTAGCAGATTTTTCTGTAGCTGCTGTTATGGGTCATTCTCAGTTATCTAAGGAGTTTTTTGAATGCCCTGAATGATGATGTCCTTATGCCTTTACAGTTAAACTCTTCAAGCACTCTACCAAGATGCTTTGCAGTCTAATGTGCTGCGTTGGTGTCTTGTATGGGAATGTCGTGTTAGAAGTAGGAATAGCCTTTGTTTCTGAGCTGTATGACTGAACAGAAAGTTTGCAAATTATGAGTTAAGCATAAAACAATTGAAAAAAGGTGAAAGTAAATGGCTCATGTTGTGAAGCCTTATTAACCATGATGCTGTGTTCCCCTAAAGATCTAAATGCATTTTGATAGTTTGTGAATACAAGGATTTTAAGAGGAATGTTCCTGACAACTTTATCAGAGTAGGTCTAATTTAAATATTAATAACGCCATGTCTACTTCTAAGCTGGTAGAGTGAGATTTGTACCAGAGTGTTTTCATTAGATGGTAGGCTGGTAAAGCTTATTAAAGACTTCTTAGGGCCAGGTTGGGAAATGGAGTGGGTTGGAATGATCCAGATGCCTTGGATTTACACCACTCTTACCTCCTGTCTGGCATCAGGGACACTGCTCAGAAAAAGGTGCTTGTGTATACTTGGCTTACTCTTCCCCTTCTTGCTGGTATCCACTTGAGAATACTGTCAGAAACAGGGTATTGTGTTGGCTGGACTTTCTAAGGCCCAGTATTACTATTTTTGTCTCAAAACTTTTAGCAGTTCACATTTTGAGGGAGAGAAGGTAGCCTGGAGAGAGAGACAACATGAATGTCACAATGTAAGGAATGCAGATATGCTGCTAAGGAGCCTTACACCACCACCTGGTGTCCTTTGAGCCTAACAACAAAGCTTTTGATCCACTCTATCCAGACCAGTGTCACTTCTAGTTAGTACATGCTGACATAATTCACTGTGATACAGCATGTGGAAGAGCTTTCAGTCAGGAAGGTAAGAAAGATACCACAGTGTGTCTATAAAGTTTCTCTAGAGCTGAAAAGCAAAGCAGGTGTTAAAAAACCAGATCAAGTATTCTCCCTCTTTATTTATGGTACTAAACAATAAACAAAATTGTGTCCATTCAAACCTAAAAACAAAAGACTTTAATTAAAAAAGTTACCAAGCCTACGGTAGGTTCTTCCTAATTCACATTTAATCAAGATGATCTCTAGAGTCAAAAAATTATCAATCTTGTTTGCTGTCTCGAGACAAATACAGGTGTTGAATGTGTTACTGTGGTTTCATTATACCAAGATATCATTAGCTTGCTAAATATGCAGCTGCATAGCTAATAAATGCATGACAAATACATTGCTATTCAAAAGCTTTATCATAGCTGTGAAAAGGCGTCTCTGAGCTCCTGATTTCCAGAGGGGATAGCAGTTCAGTGGCACACCACCTTAGTTTTTAATGTCTGCTTTACCTTAAGCCACGAGGAATTAAAACCTAGTTTTTGTCACCAAGGTCAAAAGTAAGGTAATGAATTGTTGGAGAGAACCAATGTTGTTGGAAACTTGTGTTTTTAAAGAATTAATCAAGGCTGATGCTTGCAATACAGCTTTTCAGGTGGGGGAATGAATTGTGTAGTGCAACTAGAGGAAGTTGTGCTACTGCTGAAACTTGCAAATTGAAACTTCAATATGGAAAAATATCCTAGTGGAGGAGTAATGGTTTGGAAACTACAGAAACAAAGCATAGTACATAACTAAATCCTATATCAGTTTTGACATATCGATAAATTATCTCGGCAATGTATTCCACAGAGGAACTTGTCAGTTTGTAAATTAGGACAACAGTTAGCTCAGCTGCTGTTCATGGAAAAAAAATCATGCTTCCATTATCTTTTTTTTTTCATACTGTTACTGAGTGTGACTTGGTAACGAAAATGTTGGACACATTGGTTGGGTATGTTTTGCCATGCTGTGGGAACAGCATTTCTGGTCATAGACTGACTTGAAATGTGCAGAAGCACACCACCTTGATGGTGTTCAGAGGGCTGGAGCACCTCTCCTATGCAGATAGTTTGAGAGAGTTGAGTTCAGCCTGAAGAAGTAAAGGCTCCAGGGAAACCTCATTTCAGCCTTTCCAGTATGCAAAGTGGGCTTACAAAAAAGAGGGAGAGAGACCTTTTTACGCAGGCAGATAGTGATAGGACAAGGGGAAATGGTTTAAAAGTGAAAGAGGAGAGGTTTAGATTTGATTCTAAGAAGCAATTCTGTAGTTAGATGGTGGTGAGGCATTGGAATATGGTGCTCAAAGAAGCTGTGGGTGCCCTGTCCCTGGAAGTGTTCAAGTGTTGGATGGAGTCCTAATAAGCCTGGTCTAGTTAGTGAGAGTTGTCCCTACACATGTCAAGGACATTGAAACCTGATTGTCTTTAAAGGTCCCTTAAAACCCAAACAATTCTGTGATTCTTTGACTTCTGTGCCTTTCCACCTTGAAATCTTGTCATTCTCAAATATCCCTAAATAGTTTGGAGACAAGTGTGTTGGGGGCAAATGGTGCTGAAGCTTGATGCATGTTTTGTATTGGTTAGTCTCAGCAAGAGTAGAGGCTTTTCAAGAAGGCAGGCAGAAGTACCATACAGAAGGTCAATTTCCCTGTAAACAGTATTTAATCTAGAATAACGAAAATGGAGTTGAAGAAATGTCGCCAGAGGAAAATAAAACATGCAGTGATAAAGATCTGATCGTTTTCAACTACCAGGCTATGAGTTCTAGATTCCTCTCTGTATTTAACACCCTTGTTCTTGACAGACAAAGTCTGCCGTAAGGCAACCCCCCATTTTCTTGCATGCTGAGGGGGCTGTATTTGGCATGTACAGACACACACACACTTACTTCTATATGAACAAGTTAAATTTGTGCCACAGATGTTTTAGTGACATCCAAAAATGGCATCTTGGTTATGATTTGCAGGAAATTGTCTGCAGTTCAGTTTTGTTTACTGGCCTTGTTATTGCTAGAGATTATTTGCCTGACATGAAAAAACATGGTCTATGTGCAAGGTCTCAGTGAATTTTTTCAAATTATTGATTAGAGTCTGCTGTGGGCTAATTACATTTTTGTCTATAATGATGCCATAAAAAAACGGATCTACAGATGAAAATATAAATTTATTTGCATTTTTTCTTCCTCATCTTTGTACTTTTTGCCTACTTTTACAGTTGTTCCTGCAACCTTCCTTCTTCTGGAAGCAATTCCTTTTATGTTTCTATCAAAAAGGACTCTGCCAGGGGTTTTTTTTCCCTTTACTTTGGACTTTTCTGGAAAAAGACAAGTCTGATACTCATGTTATGTGTGAGTGCGAGCACAAGAGATCACTGTGACCACATGCAATAATTCTGGAATGATGAATAGCCTGCAAAAGCTTACCGTCTTTTATTTCTGGCTTAAACTCTTGATAGTATTGTTTAATTGCCTATTAGTTTATGGTGAGAGCTGGAACAGATTTTTAAGCAAGGAAAATGGACTTCCTGACCTGTAGAGGTAAAGTAATTACTTGAGTGCATTTTCACCTGTGCTTCTTATTGTCTCATCCAGTTTGACACTTACTTTCTGTTCTTTGGGCTTCTGATGTTTTGTAGTGGAATAAATAATTTGGGGAATTAGCTTGTTAAATATATCAAGACAAGTAAGATGCTGAAAGGCTTTGTAAAATACCGTTAAGGAAATATAAATAAGATCCGAAGTGGAGTTCCTGTCAGTGCTTGTCTTGGGAAGCTTGCCTCCTTGAATTCCCAAATAGCTGATGTTTGGCACAAGTTAACGCAAACATAACTGTGTGTAACAATAGCAACGGTAGCTGTGCTGCAGATCCGTGTAGTCAGGATGACATCCCTGCCTCTGGGCTCAGGAGAACGTGCCTTTCCGTGTTTAGGGGCTTGTACTCTAACAAATGGTGAAAGGCTCGCTCTTTCTGTTTGGGTCTTGTAGTGCTCTTTTGTTGTGGTGTTTCTGGATAGGCTGATGGATGGTCTGAAATTGGAGAGAGCAGATTTTTCTCCCAGATTTCTTCTTCCTGTAAGTTTAGATCTCTGATTACGTGTTAGTAATAACAGCAAATTGCTGTGGTGCAACCTGTCATTTGGAGGTAATTGTGGGGCAGAAAGGAAGGATGATAGGTTAAACTTCTTTATGTGGCAGGTATCCTCAGGAGCAGTTGAGTTACCAAGCCTTGAAAAATTTGCATGAGGGAAGGAGAGGCAGGCTGTGAAAAGAAATGCCACGTCTCCATGGCAGATGGAAGTAGGGATTCTGCGTGAATCACCCAAAGCCTGGTAGAAATTTGAATGGCACATCCAGATCTGTGGCTCACACCTGCTGCCCACCTTGCTGTGGAAAGGGCTGCAGCAGCTGCTTTCCAAAGCTGTGGGAAGACCTTCTCTGAGGTTCTGTGCCTGGGGAGAGGGTCTGGCTGGGGATTAGATTAGAGCCAGGGGTGCTGGACAAGCCTACTTGTACTATGACCAGAGAATCCCATTTTCAGTGCTATGAACAGCCCACCAGTCAGCTTCAAGTGAATCAGGTATTTTCCAGGTAATTTGTTTTGTATTTGTCCTATAGCTCTAGACAGCTATGCTTTTGAAAGCACTCCGTGTTTGTGATGAGAAGTACTGAGCTGCTGGAACTGAGAGACAAGAAGAGGAAGGACGTGCTTATGCATATTTCACTTTCCTCTAGAGTTTAGGATTATCTCTTCTGGTATATTTTTACCCTTTGATGTTTTCAAAGAAGGAAGTTGTCCAGTATGTTGTAGACAGTGTATCAGGTAGAATAAATGTCTTTTAATTACCTAGCTTCTCACTGGTTTTAGACTTAAAAAATGTTAGTGCTGCAGCATTTCTGTTTCAAAATCAAAAGGCATTTTTTCCCTACTGCGTTTTAGAGGCAATACCTTAAATATGAAAAAAGATTATTTAAAAGGATATTTGGACTAAATACAGTTATGCCCACAGTGTTGAAACAGCCTAGTGCTCATGAGTAAGGGAAAACTTTATTGAAAGTTAAAATTATTGCCAAAGTGTGCAGAAGCCCTTGTCTGGAGACTTTAACACTGTGAAGTCATAGGGTTGTGTTTCTTGTCCTGTCTGTACAAGTGCACTGGATCAGATCCTAAATCAGTGGTAAAAATAACATGCATAAGACCAGTTGTGTCATGGAAAGCTTGTGTGCTTAGAGAGGTAGGTGGTATGCTTTAAAACACTTAAAGAATATTACGTTTTCATTCTTGAGAATATTTTTACATGATCTTCGAGGATGCTGAGCGTGAGTCTTGGGAAGGAAAGTGCTCTTCTTCATTCTGTTGATATATAAAGTTGAAAGTAAGGCGGGTGTCCCTGTGGGTCCTTGCCCCCTACAACTCCTGTGGTACTCCTAAGCAGGGTGATTTGGTGTTAAATACACAGCTACCGAGTGGAGTGACAGCTGGAGTCAAGGAGAGCTCTCCTTAGAAAGACTGTGGAGTTATAAGTAACCTTTAAATATTGCATCTGCTTGCCGATATCTGAATACTTCAACTTCTTGCCAGAAACTTGGCTATTTAATTGCAGAATTAGTGCGTATTTTTAGTAGTGGAATAACTTGTTTTAAAGTTGAAAAATAGGTCTCCCTGATTTACTGCATTTTTTAAAATTGTGGTGATGCTTAAAGCTGAGTATTGATCTGTGATGTTTCCAGCTAGGATGTCACCTGAATATGTGAAAGTTCTGGACTGGTTAGCCATTCTCTCACTGATGGAGGCAAAGGATTTAAGTGCTTTTGACGTCAGCTAAATTAGTGCATGCTGCAGCTACCTACTGTACAGTTCAATTTGCTGGTTATATTAAAGCTGTGAAAGGCTCCTTAAATCTCTTCAGTAGAGAAAAAAAAAATGTTGCTTTGGAGTGTAAAAAGAGGTGCAATAATAAGGCACCCTAATCATTCTTGGGTCTAAATTATATCATTATTGGGAATTTATTTGTGTAATGACTATATCGTTACTGTAATTTGAAATTGCTGGGATTTTTAACAGTCAAGCTAAGCCCACCTACTGCTCTTCACCTGTGAAGCCCATTCTTCACTGTATTTGACATGAGCTCTGCGTAGATACAAACTATTACTGCTGCTCACATTTGGCAAGCAGCGCTCTGCCTGCTCACCACTACTGTAGAAAATGAGTAATGGCTGTTAATAAACTTGTTTGCTCTGTTTGCAGTAAGGATAGAGATCTCCCAGTAATTGGACGATCACGCTGCAGTGCAGGAGTCTTACGTGACAAAGGCTGAGGGAGAACTTTCCCTATGGGAGTTTGCCACTAATGGGCATTAGGTTTCATCCACTCTCCATGAGCTACCACAGGCTTTTGAAGAATTGGCGAAGGTATAAAATTAAAGTAATATTTCTTCTGAAGGGTTGTAGGAGAGATTAACAGAATACAAATGAGACTTCTCTTTTTAAAAAAAGTGTCTGCTGGGCTGTATCGCCAAGATCCAACGATTGGATATGTGAGACACAGAACAAATTTGTTATTTTAAAGCCTCCCAAGTAGGCAGACTTGTGTGCAATTTGCATAAACACTGGCAATGGCTGATGCCTGCTGAATATTCTGCTTCTCTTTCTGTCCAGGAGATTACAGGGGTGAGGAGGAGTCACTGCCTAGAATCATTAAAACTTTCCTCAGGCTTTCTGATATGATGCAAGTTCTGCATTTAAACTGAAATAAAACTACAAAACATATTAGGTCATGGGTTCAGTTTGTAGGCTGGAGACCACTAGCATTGTGAAGTGTTTTTCTGTGGTCCTCAAAAGAGCCTTCTCCTTGTGGTTGTTTTATTGTAGGTTATTTTTGCGATGTATGTCTCGAGCCTGAGTTCCCAGCTGATGACTGAAACTGTGCAGATGAAGCTTTGAGACTTATTAGTAGTTTCTACTTGGAGATGGAAGTGTGTCTAACAAAATGCACACTGAAGCTGGACTGTATCCTGTGTTATACAGGCTGTCCAGGGTCAGACCAGGTATATTTCTGCTTCTCTTGCAATCGGTGAGGGTTTTGTGCTGATTTTGATGGGGTCAGGATTTCGCTGTGGATTTCCACCATTCTCATGAATCCAGGAAGCCCTAGCTTCTCCCTGTGATGCTATGCAGCAAATACTTCCCAAATAAAATGTTCATGGCTTTACCTTAAAGCAATCACACATTTACAGAGGACTCTTTCTGTGAAGGAAGGTGAATGTTTGTTCACTGGCCGTATTGGTGCTGCAGAGCAATAGCAGCACTGAGCAGGAGGGACCTTGTATGGAGGCATCCAGCGCAGGCAGAGCACAGTGGCAGCTTTGGTTCTTCTAATAATGGAAGGAATCAAAAGGCAAGTTGGTGTGCTGCTGAATCATTCCAGGAAGAAACACAATAGAGATTTGAAGTGTTTTATCTAAGCATGAAGTGTTAAAATTCCAGTGTCCTTAAGCAAGTGTCAGAAAATGATAAAGGTATCTTCATGTATATACAAGTTCTGCTTATTATTGCTGTAACAAGAAATTGTTTGTCAGAGATATGCTATGAAAGCACTTGACAGTCTTCATATTTTTTCTTTCAAATAGCATAGATTTTTATTTTTACTCTTAGCTGCATTTTTATATTGAAATAAAAGCAAACTACTACTAGTTTACTGCATTGCAGATGGCTAAAGTCAAAAGCTTGCAAACAGAGTCCATTGAAGCTTGAGATCTAGGCTTAGCAAGTTCTTAAGATCTTGATGTTTAAAGGAGCATTGAATTCTCTTAAACAGGAATTTTATCATTGCATTGAGTTATGATTTGGTTTTTTCTATGTTGCATAGTAAGAATGGAGATGCATAGGAAATGATAGGATTTGCCAAATGATAGGAATGCCAGAAGAGCTCCATATATGCATTTGTTCCCAGTTCCACTACCATATCAGTGGGCAGACTAAAATCTGTGTGTGGGTGGAATTCACCAAGTGTCTTGCACAAACCGAAAGGCTGATCTTAAAAATGAGAGCTCCAAAAACATCCTTGTATGTGGCAAAAGAGTCTACAGAAAAATGTTAAAATGTGACTTTAAAGGCTCCGTGTCCAAAAGTCTATTCTATAGCTTAGGTAATAGATAAATCCAAACTGATTGTTGTGTTGGACTGGGTTGCATTTTTCATCAGGCATCTCTCATTCTTCATTTGAAAAACTAATACTGCTACACAATATTCACAGTTTAAGTGAATATTTTCGGTTTGCTTGCTGTGTTTATTTCTACTGCAAAATCTTCTGTGACAGTTTAATTGTTGTTTTTCTATTTGAAGTTGTGCATCAGCTTTCTAAATAGTGCATTCAAGTATGAAGGCAGTTAGGTCATCTAGAAGAATTGTGCTGATTGCCACTGAAGAGACAAGCTTTACCTGAAACCTACACCTTCATAGCAAACTTGCAGAATGAATGCAAGCCATGGACAGGAAAAAGTGTCTTTTAAAAACATAGATCGCTTTCCCAGATGTTTATTTAATAATGAAGATGATGGTGAATCAATTGGTAGCAGTCACTGCTTGAAAAATACTTATTCTGTTTGGTAGGCTGTACCCCCTCCAGGGAATTTGCTTTAGCAAAGTTTTATAGCTCATTGAGACATTCAATAATAGCACTTACAAAACCTGCACATAGACTTTGCTATCTGCTTTCCTGGCAGTAATCTAACTCTTCAGACAAGACTCTAAAATTATTTCAGATTCACATTGCACACTTGTAATTATTCGAAATTTTGAAATTCATCTTTAAGGGATTGCCTGCTGGGGAGATTGCCACAGGGAGCATTGGAAAAGCCATGAGCAGATACATACAGGAGAGTTCAGAAAAGTAGTTCTGGGAAAAAAGGAGAATTCTTTTTACAGAGTCTTTTTGGCATCTGTGCTGTAAGATATTGCTTGAGAAAGAGGGACAATGAAGCAACTTGACTGCTGTGTCGGTGAAAGCAGCTGTCATTCAATGACTCCTCAGTCTCCAGTGCAAAATATTCTGGTGTGGGAGAGACTCGAGGTCAGCAGCTCACTGGCTAAATGCCGCATTAATTTGCAAAGATAGCTAATGGAAATGCTAGTCTTGCAAACACTTCTGCATTTAAATTGGACAGGTTACTCTGAGGATAAGGGAATGAGTTCGACTTTCTTGTGTCAAGTTTAGCCACATTTTAAAAGGAAGGGCCAAGAACTGTTGTGGAAACATTGCAGCACCTACAATGCTTTTTTTAAGAGATGTTGAATACCAAGAGTACCGAAGCTATAATAAATAACCCGCTTGTTGGATTTCATCACTGCCATAGATGGCAACTGGGGTGATTTGAAGTGATTTAAGTGCAATTATATTGTTTGCTCCAGCAAAATTCTGTACTGCTTATAGAAATGACACCATTCCTTTCTGCATTCAGAAGTGTTTATGTTCAGTGGCAGCATGACTGTTTTTAAGGTGTCTGGGATATTTCTGTCTACAATGCAATGCAGTCTCTGGGTACACGGTGTCACATTTGCCTGTCTCCATCTATGTTTCTAATTTTTTTTTTAAAGTTTTTTTACAAATGGCAAACTATCTACGTAGGTCTACTCCCCTGAAGGTAGGGCCCAAAGTAAGAACCAGGCCGCTATCTGATTTTGAGTGGTGATGTACTGACTGCTCGCAGTGACCATCTATCTGAAGTCTATGGTTAGCCAAATGCTTCCCAGATTATGCTGCACATTGCATGATTTGCTGGACTTTGTTTTCAGGAATAGTGTGCAGCTCAGCAGTCCTGGGGGGGGAACTGACAGAAAAAAAAAGCTGTACTGGTTTTATCTTCAGCACTCGGCTTAAAAAGGTGGATGTACAAAATCAGAGTTGGGCAATTCAAATTATTGCAATTAGTTTCCTAAGATATGGTTCTAGTAGCTGGGTTAAATTTAAGTTGATTCTTATGATCTTGGCCTGTTCTCAGTACTTCCAATTTTTATATCATTGTAAATCCTTGGGGATAAGATCTCACTATCAGACCTTGTGAGATCGGAGTCCTTTAGCTGTCCTACTGGAGTTGTGAATTGTAGACCCTAACACAACTAATGAGTATCAGTTTTCATCTAGGCACCTATGGGGTCAAGTCCTTAAATGCCATAGGCTGGCAGAACTTGACTGAATATATAAGCTGTGTACTGAAGGCTCACACAATTCCTCTGTTGAGGAACCAGCATTTAGACTTCAGTTAAGGGAAGGCGTAGTTTTGTGGAAATTGGGATTATAAACAATTCGCTGGATTTTTACCTTTTTTTGATTTTTGCCCCATCATCTTTGTTCTGAATGAAAATTTGAAGACAGGTTGTTGCATTATGCATTTAGCTTTCAGAGCAGAAACCGCACATCTGAAATAATTTTGAAACCTCTGCCTGCATTCATCCTTCTCCTGCAGGTATGTTTTCAAAGACTGTATTTTGGGAAAGATCTTTGTTGGTTTAGTGTGTGCATATTATTGGTCACCAATCTGTAGTTGATGTAGTGGGAAAAGACAAGTTTGATTATGAAGGATTGTATGTGTCATGTTTTGTTGAATTGTATCAAACTAGAGCTTCCATGCTTAACAAAAGCGTGAAAGTTGTGTACAGAACTGTGATTCAAAACTGCCCTTCAGAGGAGCAGAATTAGGGATGCTTTTATAAAGAAAAATAGCTATCATATTGTCTGCACTGTGTAACATTATTATGAAATTGAGGTTAAATATATCTCCTCTTTATTGTTCCTTTGGCTAGTTAAGATTTTGCTCTGTTCAAAGACCATTGCTATTTACATGGACTAGATTTTACTTATTTCTCCAAAATTTGAAATACTATATGGCTATTGACATTTGAGCAGTATAGAGAGTTTAACTGGTAAATAATTTTTTACTCACATTGCTGTGGATATCCTTTCTCTTGTTATTTTAGATTTTAATGAAAATGTTTATTTTGAAAAATTACGCTCATTATAGGATTTCTGAAACTTTTGTAACTGAGGCACCCTGAATTGCAAGAACTAGCAGCCAAATCATGTATTTTGCAGGGAACTTCAGGATTTAACAAGCTGTGTGAAGTTGATTATAGACTTTGTTGTAATAGCAAGTAAATATGGGTGTATTTTATAGGCAGTAGATAATCCTGTTAGTGTGCATCTGGCAGGTCTAATTCTGTGCTGATTGTTGGGTACACTGCCATGTCTGATGGGTGGAGTCCTCTGATGTTGAATGGATCACTATGAAATTTTTAATGCAAATATGGTGTGATTATTTGTTCTCTTTTCTCGTTTAATGAAAATTCATATTTCAGCCCCAAGGTGCAGCTTTAACACTGCTATACAAACCCTTTTCACCCCTTTTTAACATTTCCATCTGAGAATGGAGGGATTAATTGCATCTGCTAGATCTGTTTCCATTGCTGCTTCACTGTATTTTCACTTTACTTGTCAACTTGACTGCAGTATGTATTTAAATATGAACAAGAAGAACAGTCCAAAGTGTCCATAGTAGTATTTTGTCAAAACTAGTCTCCCATAATTCTTTCTTTCAGTGTTTTTGCCTTGCACAATGTTTCTATTCATTATCCCAGGTGTCTGTAGACAATATCCATAGCCTTAAGTAATGTAATCATTTCTCCCATTTACAATTTGAACTTGTTCAGCCTTAATATACTTGCTTTTGGAACTAATCGATGATACTGTCTCAAAGTATCTTTAAAATCTAGCTGTACACTCAGATGATGGTGTATCATCTCAAAATTCTGTTGGTTGTAGTGTAGTTATATCTTAAATGACTAATTACGTTGTTTAGAATTCAGGATCTTGGGTAGACTGTTGAAATGCATCAGTACAAAATCAAACTGAGGAATAATGGGCCCTGTCTATGTATGCTGAATTATATCTAGTGAGGCTCTGATATTTTTTCCTTCTTGTTATTTAATAAATTGGTTCTATGCAGGTTTATTTTTAAAACTTATTAGAAAGATTTCCACAAAATATCCAATAGCTACAGCACCTACGAAATAAGCTTAAAAAACTTTTCTAATAGCAAGTGTTTTAGGTATATGTTTTATATAAATATATATGCTTTTAAAATAATGTTTTGGAAAGAGTGAAGAATGAGGGAAAAGATGGCGTCTTGTGGCATCTGCAGCAAACTGTCTTATTTTCCCTCCCTGTCTGACCCCTCTCTGCCTCAGCTTTGTCCACCCCACTCTCCTTCAGCTCTGGTATCTCAAGTTAGCAGGACCATTCGCTTTTCATGCTTTTGGTAAGCCAAGTCTTTTGGCTTTTGGTTCAGTGGCAAAAGTAGTGATATTTTTATGTTCCACTGTCCGCAAGAAGCTTGGTGTGTGTGTCCCATCAGAGACTGTAGCAGATTTGGTGACTGCCATGGAGAACAGCTGGGAGAAGTTGAAAAGATCAGCCTGACTGAAGATGTGCAGGCTGGCTGTTTAGCACACAGCTCTCTCCTGAAACTGTGCAAGTTTCTTCTTCTCCCCATCCCAGCACAAACACACTGAGTGCTTGGTCCTAGGAAGAAAAGGGTTTCAGAGCTAAAAGTACAGACTGTGTCCAGCTCCTGTACAGAAGGCTGTCTGTGCAACTCAGAATATTTTAGTGAAGAAAGGGAGCCAAAATACTGTATGTATCCAGGCAGGAAGAATGCAGAAAGATAACTGGATGCACTTCAGGCAGTTTAATTGCACAGTAATATAACAATAATATAAAAGGTGGAATGATTTCAGGAAAGGGTTGTGAAAAATACGGTCTTAAGGATGACCAGGTGCATGGTACTGGCAGGATATTTTTCTGTTGCAAGGCAGCTTTTCAGTGAGAAATTCATTGCTCTCCTCTCTACCCTGCTGAACAAGTAGACTTTCCTTCCCTATTAGCTCCTAGAATTTCTGCAGCTCATTATCAGTTTGCTGTTATCAGGATGCCAATTAATTATCTGATGATTTCTCTTGCTTTTTTAGCTAGAAGGCAGCACACTGCAAGCAGTACTGTTCAAATAAGACTGTGTTGTACTCAAAATGACCAATTAGGTTTTTTGAAACAGAATGCTCAAAAGCTTGCTATATGCCAAAATGTTTTCTGTGTATGTGAAATGTAAGCCCATTCCTGAGCAAGTCCAGCAGTGGGAATAAGACACTTGCATTTTCTAATTGTGCCATTATGCACAGAGTTAATCTGGGTTTATATGGATAGTCCCATAAAGCTGGCACATTCTTCAGATATTAGGTAAATGTCTCAAATCAGCAGATACCTTCATGTAGAGTCAAGGATCTGCTAGTACATTGTTCATGAGCTTGGTTCTCCTGAGTTATCTTAGGAACAGAGGAACCAGAAAAGGAGAAGAAATGTTGACAGCTCCTGTCAATGTATGTTGTTAGGACTGAAGATTTCAGACATGGTTCTTGTAATTTAATGTGATCTAACTTGTACTTACTGTCAGAAGTCCTCAAAATTAATTTCCTCACCGCTGTGAGTGAAACACACTTGCAAGGTCTGCTTTCTGGTGTATTCTATATTTGAAGGAGACATAAGGGGTTTTTTTTGATGATTCTTTATCGTGGAATAGAGGATTCACAGGAGTCCCTTGCATTTTAGTGCAGTACAGAGCAGAAAAGGGGAAAGAGATTCCACAGCAGTTTTGCACAGAGGATCTACTTGCATATGACAGGAAACGTGCTGGTGACCAGGATGCTTACATTATTTCCAATAGCAGTATATACGCAATTTATGCTTTATGTGGGTTATAATACTCTGAGTGTTAATACTTTCTTGAACAAATACTCCAACAAGAGATTTGTGAGCTTTTTAACATGCACCTAAATCTTTTCATATGATGATCATCTTAAATTTCACGTCGTTACAGAAAGGAAGTTGTTACACTTTTGCTCTTTGTTTTATTAATTCTAGTAACTTTATATTTGGTATTATTGTTTTGAAACATGGTGTTTGTACAATACTCAACAGTAGTACTTTCTAATAATTTGGTGGATCTTTTTTTCTTACAGAAGTTTTGACGTTGGGCTGCATCGCTTTCTGGTCAGGTAAGCCAATACTTGTTTTGAATTGCAATTCCATATTGCTGTGGTTTAACCTCAGCTGGCAGCCAGGCCCCAGGCATGCTCACTCTCTGCAGCAGGATGGGGAGAGGATTGGAAGGGTAAAACTGAGAAGAGTCGTGGGATGACATAACAGTTTATTGGGGAAAGTAAGAGCCACACACAAGCGAAACAAAATAAGGAATTCATTCACTCCATCATGTGTGATGGTGACTTGGGAAGACAAATGTCATGACTCGGAACATCCCCCCACTGCTTCCTTCTTTCCCCAGCTTGATACACCGAGTATGACACCGTATGGCATGGGATATCCCTTGGGGTCAGCTGTCCTGACTGTTCCTTCCTTGTCCTCCCCTTGTGCACCCCCCAGTCTACTTCTTAGTGGTGGTGTGAGGAGCAGAACAGGCCTTGACTGTGCGTAAGTGCTGCTCTGCAGTAACAAAAGCATCCCTGTGTTTTCAGCGACACGGTTTTCAGCACAAATCCAAACCACAGCCCCTTACCAGCTGCTATGAAGAAAACAGACCCCATCCCAGCAAAAACCAGCAAATGTGTTAGAAAGCATTTCTGTTGCTATAAGTAGAAATCACTATGTGCATTCAGTATTACTTTATACTTTCTATGGCAAGATCCCCTTTTGTCTTCTGTTCATTTATTAGTTTGAAAAACTTTAACTATTTGTCTTGGATGTCTACCCAATGTCACTCTCTAAGGAACTTCTTCAGGAAAACGTAACTCAGGAAATTTTAGTGGCTGTGAAAATCTTCATTTTTCTTGTACTGAAGAAAAGCTTTTAAAAACTCTTTTCCACTGGTAACTCTAGTACCTTCATACCTTGTTAAAAGGGCTTGAATTTTATAGAAAATTGGGAATGTGGAGGGGAGTCTTATATCCTCAACAGAAAAATCAGTTTATTCAATGCATGCAATTGGGCTATGTTCTGAGGATGAATAAGGAAAGTGGAATCATTGTTTGAGTGCTTTGGTTGATGATATTCAGAGGGATGAAGCAATTAAAGCAGGGCACTTCAGCAAGAAAAGGGAGGTTAATGCATTTGAATCCTACACTGAGAAGCTGTTTTTGCTGTTTAGACTTTTTTGTGTGGGCAAAGTCATGGGTGTTCACCAAGAATGTGTTTGCCTTCATTTTTAATAAAATACCTATTACCATCTACTGATCTTTATGAAGAAGTGTAGTGTGTACTGTGAAAGGTGAGTTTTTCTGCGGTCTTTGGGCACTTAGAGAATTAATTCTGTCAGTTATTTCATCCACTGAAATATTGCAATATATCTATCAGTGAAGATCTCTACCTTGGAAGAATGAACCCAGTATGTATGAGCCAGAGCCTGCTGTTTAGGTCCCACCGTAAGGATCAGGTGGTGTCAGCCTTTCCCTGAGTTGGCTTTGCTGCTGAACCCTTTATTTTAGACCACTTTGTCATATTTCCTGGATAAAGACTGTCTTAAACCCTCACGCATGAATCCTTGTGGCTTTAATGCAGTGATTTCTGGCACCAGATACGAGATCATCCTAGCCTAGATCACAAGGAAACTCAGGTTTGTTTTTAGGTTGCCAACCTACTTCTCATAACCTTTGAGCAGCAGACTTTGTAAGGTTAGGGTTATTTTGTGTATTTCTTTGTGTGTAACATCACAGTGTTTAACAGATAGCTCCCTTCATTGAAGGCATAGTGTCAATATTACTGAATGTACTTGTGTTTTAGAGTTCTTAGACAACTGCATATATAAGTTCTGGTATCAGTTCTACAAAATGAATTACATTTCTATTTGCACGAGCAGATTTTGTTTGTAAATAATTGTATAAGAAATTGTAATCATAGTAAGACATGGTTTTAAATATGCTACTTTATAAAAGAAATACAGTGCCCAAGAGGGTCTCCTGGGAATGTGTACGATTACTCAACCAAGAGTAGAATCATGGTAAGCGTTGATGTACTAAGTCCCTGGTAATGCTTCTGCCATAAAATATTTTCATTTGCTTCATACAAAGAATGCAATATATTATTCTCTCAAACAGCATTGCTTTATATCTCAAGGAGATGCAGTATTCAAGTTGTATGATTGTGTGATCCTAGACTGCAAATAGCCATGGAATTGGAATGAGTAGAATGTCATCTTTGACTAATGTATCATTTTTTCAAAGCCAGCTGTGTCCTGTGCAGTTCCTCTTCTAACCTTAGCTTAGACATTTTCAGCCTGTTACCTGCCTGTTAGCTACCTGGAGAAGCATCACCTGCTTTCTCTGTGACTGTGCTGCTAAGGAGGAAGTAATTTTCTCTTCTGTTGTACCAGAATGAATTTTGCTTGCTGTTTCCTTAACAAAAAAAAAAAAAAAAAAAAAAAAAAA